>VZQC01015330.1:288305-345393 GCA_009823505.1 Rhizomys pruinosus | reverse complement strand
GACGTTTTTTCTGCAACTGAAAAGACAAGCTGTTGAGTCTTACATGAGTCTACCAGTGCGAGGACTTCACAGTACCAACAGGGTCTACTGGGTGCATTAGCAATTGGAGGGTCCTGTTAGGGTCTGCAGAGGGAAAGAGGGCTGTACCCTGGTTCGAGAAATTGGAAAAAAGTTTAGTACACAGCGGCTAAGAACCGTCTTTAACTCTAGTTCCAGGGGAATGCAACACCTTCTTCTGACCTCCAAGGCATTGCACAACACAGGTGCACCAACCTACATGCAGACAGTATACTCATACACATAAAAAATAATAAAAAAATAAAAATAATAAAATAAAATAATATCTCTTCTCGGCCTTTTGGCTAAGATCAAGTGTAAAATAAAATAAATTAATTATTAATAAAAATAAAAATATTTCTGGCTTTTTCAATTATGGAATGGCAATTGCTAAGAAAGGGATATACGCTGAACTTGAGCAAAAAGAAAGAAGTACTTGAACTTGAAGTGCATGGGGACTGGTTAAGGACTTACATGATAAGTATAGTATATAAGGCAGTGAACTCAAGTCGCTTCTGAGGCACCCAGATAAAACTATGCAATAGGTGGGTGGCACACAGTCAAGAATCCTGGGAGAAGGTCTAGGCTTGGAATACATTTGATAAATAATTGAGGCATAATAGAGGGTGTGGTTTAGCGCGGCCCTGGAGACCAGGCATGCGCAGACAAAGCCTCAAGATGGTGGCTGAGGAGTGGGCGGTGGGTTAGTACGGCTGCCATAGAAACAGTCTGTAGCACGTCTGTTTGAATGTGGGGCAGTGGGAAAAACCCACATGGCGATGCCAATGTCGGAAAGTGTGGAAAAACCGCATGGCGGGGCAGCTGTGTGGCGGACGGGGGAGAGGAGAGAGCTGGAGGGAGGAAGTAAAGTTTTTTAGCCTCAAAAGAAAGGGGAACAGCGTGGAGGAACCTCGTCCTCTAATGGCAGGCGGAGTGCAGGAGCTGCGTCCTCTAATGGGAGGCTAAAAATGAAGTTAGAGAATCATAGATGTGTAGGAAGGAGGTAAAGTGTAGCCTCAAAGCATGTCAGATGACCAGGGTGCGTCCACCCTAGTGTCAGGGGTGCTGGTCAGACTCCAGGTCTGGAGTGTCTCTGAGATGGGTCCTGCAAGCCTGTGAAGTCAGCATCTCAAAATCACAGGGGAGGCCAAAATTCGGGTCCGGATTCTGTCCCCAGCGTCCCGGTAGACAGCAATCTGGACGGAAAAAATTGGGGAGAATCCCTGATTTTGCCGGGCACTCAGGGATTCTTTAAAAATGGAACAGAAAATATCGGGAGACTAAAAAGAATGAAGGAAGAGAGGAAAGACAGGGGTGGAAGGCAGTGGGTCAGAATTCAGTTAGGAGATGTTGAGGCAGAGAGGGCAGCTGGGGGAACAGAACACACAGGAGTAAACAAGGTGGGGATGGGAGATGGAATCTCCCCTCACTCAGGTGCCCTCTGCTCCTCTAACTCTCACGCACAGTCACACAGGAATAGAGTAGGGTAGGATAAAGAGAGGAGACCGTACCTCATCATGAAATGCTGGTTGTCCAGAGAAATACACTGCAGCCAGTCCGTTCCAGGTGCTCCAAAAAACAAACAAAAAGGTTAGGAAGTCCTTTTCGGGGTGAGAGTTGGAGAGCACCCTGCCAGATCAAACACCAGCGAGCACTCCACCTGATAAAAACATCTCAAGCCCTGACCAAGTCTACAGCACGGCACCATAATGTTAAGTTATATAAAAGCACGAAACCCCAATAAAAGGCACATGAGGCTTAGGTCACTCCAGGAACATGCTTTACTTCCATGTGGGACTGCCAGCTTGAGCCGCCTGCAGACACGTGATGGGACTGGACAGCATGGCAGGGGGCAGAGAGAGGGGGCAGAGAGAGGCAGAGAGAGACAGAGAGGGACAGAGAGAGAGAAAGATGGACACAGAGAGAGCAATGGCGGCTGGGGTCCACCCTTTATACCCATGGGGTGGGGCCTCAGGTAAGTGGGCACCTGTGTGCCCCTTAGGATTCCTGGAAGCCTGGACCTAAGAGTCAGATGGTAATGAAGAATCTGATTTATTATATACAGTACATCACTTACATAGACAGACTGGTGTCATCTCTCAGGGCTCAATCCCATACCCCCTGCATCACGCCCCTTGTGCACTCCACCCTGCATCACACGCTGTGCATCACGTGAGTTGTGTCACCAGCTACTGCTGTCTCCCCCTTATGGGGTGGGGTCAGGGAGGTCTCATGACTCCCACTTGTGCCTCTTGGAGGTGCTGGCTGGGCCTTTAAAACAATGCCAGCGGCCACAGGTGGCCTGCGTTCACCTACAGCTAGGCATCTCCATGCACCTTTCGTGATAGTTCTTTAGAGAAACAAAAATGGTGTCATGGGCCTGGAGAGATAGCTTAGCAATTAAGAGCACTGGCTGCTCTTGTAGAGGACTCAGGTTCACTTCCCAGTGCCAACTGGCAGCTAACAACCTTCTTTAACTCCAGGTCCAGGGGATCTCATGGCCTCTCATGGCGTCCATAGGAATTTCACAACATGGGAACACTTGCATAATGCTGACAAATACTCTTAAACAGAAAATATAAATAAACAGAAGCTTTAAAAACATGGTGTTGGGCTGGAGAGATGGCCTAGCAGTTAAGAGCACTGACTGCTCTTGCAGAGGACCCAGGTTCGATCCCCAACACTCACATGGCAGCTGAGAACTGTCTTTAACTCCAGTTCCAGGGGAATCTGACACCCTCTTCTGACCTCTGAGGCATTGCAGGACACGGGTGCACAAACCTACATGCAGACAATATATTCATACACATAAAAAAAAATTAAAGCCGGGTGTGGTGGCACACGCCTTTAATCCTAGCACTTGGGAGGCAGAGACAGACAGATCTCTGTAAGTTCAAGGCCAGCTGGGTCTACAGAGTGAGTGCCAGGCCAGCTGGGACTAAAGGGAGACCCTATCTCAAAAATACACAAAAAATTAATATAATTTTAAAAAAAGATGGTGTTGCCGGACGTGGTGGCACAGGCCTTTAATCCTGGCACTCGGAGTCAGAAGCAGGCAGATCTCTGTGAGTTCAAGGCCAGCCTGGCTAGATAGTGGCCTCCAGGCCAGCTGAAACTAAAGGGAGACCCTGTCTCAAAAAGATTAAAAAAAAAAATACAAGATGGTGTTATGGCTTGAATGCGAAAGGTCCCAAGAGGTCATGTGTTTGAACATTTAGTCCTCAGCTGGTTTGGGGAGGTTGTAGAGTCTTTACGAATTGCGGTCTTATTGGAAAGTGACTGCTGGAGGGCAGGTCTTAGGAGGTTATTGCCCCCCGCCCCAGTTCTTGGTCCTTTGTCTCCTACAGATGTCATCAGCCATCTCACACTGCCCCAGCTGTGAGCTGTTCCTGCTGACACGCCTTCCTCAGCACAGAGGACTATTATTACCTCCTCAGCCAGCAGCCAGCACAAATCCTCCCTCACTGAAGTTGGTTTTTTTGGGGTGTTTCTCCTGGCAACAGGTAACTACTATAGACAGCTTTCACAGCTGTAGCCTCCGCTGTACCCACTGGTTGGTAGGTCCATGCTGGCTTCCACAGGTGAGAAGAAGATTCCCCGATCAACGGTACGGTACAAAGGACAGTTTGCAGCCTATCAGTACTCCTCCCCATCCAAAGGCACATCCCCTGCCGCTGACTTTTTGTTGGATAAACACTCTATGCTGCGAATCGAGGATGGCTTTGACTCAATTCTCCTGCCTCCACTTCTGGAGTACTGGGATCACAGGTGTGTGCTGCCAGGCATAGCTTTCTTTTGGTTTCTTTTAGTGATGAAGGGTCTCTTTCAGGTCAGGTTAAGCATAGTCCTCTGATGGCAAGTGGCCCAGTCAGATGGTGGGAGCTCCGTTTTAGCCCCATAATGTCACCGTCTAGGGTAAAGGAGAGAAGAGTAAGGCAAAGAAAGATGATGGCCCACAAAGCATCTGGTGGCCAGGGGCCAGGCAGATTCAGGGCTGAGCTCCGGTTTCATTACTGTTGACCTTGTAACTGGGGGTTGAGGCTCCTCTTCTTGGGCCTCCACGAAAGATTATGTATTAGATAGAGAAGGGAAGGTAGGAAGGAGAGAGGCCTGGTTCTGTAGACAGGAGCCGAGCAGCAGGTAGGTTCATTACTCACATTGGCCACTACCTGGAGACTGGGCTCCCGGATTCAGCCCACAGGAAGGTATGGAAGTCCAGTCTGGAGAAGAAAGGGCTGTCCGTATTTTTGTAACACTTCCCTAGGGGGTGGGTGATATATGACTTTGTTATGGGGAATATGTGACTTAGAGGCATCAGGACCTGATGGGTGCACTCAGGGAGCCTGAACATAGGAAGTTTGGGACTGCACAGACAGCCCTGCCTTTACTGTGTTTGGTTAGAGAAGGCTCTTCAGGGGAGGTGTGGCTAGGTCTCATTTGTCTTGTGTTTGCTTTCCCCAACCCCCAGATTTGTATGTTTTAATCTTTCCAGCTGGGGTTTATAAGCTCTAGGAGGGGGTGTGGCTTGTTCTCTGGGTCTTAAAGCAGCAGTCTCCTTAAATCACTGAAAACAGTTTTTGCAAGTAGTATTTGCACGTGGAAAAAAATTCAAAAAGCACAAAGTGAAGTTTCTTACTAGTCACTAGAGCCAATAGGCTTCCAATAGTCAGGAGTCAGGTTCCTGGTTTGCAATTCTATCCTGTTTATAGACTGGAATATATGTGGATATGAATATATATGTAAATGCATATAACACACCTTTTCTACAAACAGTCATACTATTCTGTATCTTCTTTTTTCAGTTGATATAGGTCTTAGACATCTTTCTACACAAGAAAGTATGACCTAAATTTTAATGGCTGTACAATATTCCATGATGAATGTGCTGTAAATGAATTGAACCAGTAAGACTGCTTTGACAAGAATGAAGATATTGTAAAGAGACCCTTGAGCCAGTCTTCTTTGGTTATAAAACTATTAAAACAATGGACCCTAAGTATATGGAATTTCCCCAGGACTCTCATGCTGGGAGAAGGAAAAGGCTTTGACCCTGGTACCAGCGACAGGGAGAACGACAGGACTGCCTAGGTATGTACACCTCTTGCCTTCTGTTTGAACTTAAACCTCACCTCAGGATCCTGAAGATGGGCTTGGACGGCTCGCATCAGGGCCCTGAAGATGGGCTAGGCTGGCTCACTGGAACTCTTATTTCCAACAAGAAATTTAACATTGAGTAAATCCCCTTCATCTGTTTTCAGTTTTTAAGTTACTTGTCTGTTTACTTAACATTGGTAGCTAAGTCTAGCCTGTTCTGGCCGTCGGGGACCAGCTCTGACCATAAGGAGCCTGGTAACATGAGTTCACTTCAGTGTTCATGTAAACACTGCTGACATGGTCATGTTGTATATGCATATTTTGAAAGTGCCCATGGGATTCATTCCAGTGTTTGGGATTATTATATTATGGGTTATACACAGTAATATTTTCATCGATAAGCCAAAGAGTATAGTGGAAGGAGATGTGGGCTCGGGGACAAGTATGTGATGCTGAGCTTAGGACGGTGGGTGCTGTCCTCTCATGTTCTGAGGACAGTGATGAGGATTCCAGGAAGCCACTCCAGCCTCAAGGCTCCTTCCATCCACTCTCTAATAGGGGAGCTGCTCCCCTTACATTTATATACAAAATGCCTCTGCAAATGAAAGGACTAATAATGATCTCGGATAAGTAGTATAATTTTGCGATTTAAAATTTTTTATAGTTTTGATACAAATTATCCCCTGGGGTAGTGTATTTTTAAATAGTGGAAAGGTTTAAAGTCTTTAAGTTGCAGCCTTCACAGTAAGCTATTTTTATATTGATTTTTATCTGTGCCAAAATAGCAAGCAGGGGAAGAGAGAGCATCATGGCTGCATTGACCCTGCATCAAGTCCAAGTTCACTGTGACTGTGTCTATAGTGGCAGCACAAATTTGACAACTGCTATTAAGACAGCACCTGAGGATTCACTCTCCTGAGTGAATCCTCAACAGCAGGGCAGTTTGGGAAGGATCACTCATGGAAGCCCCATTCCCAGTGTTCAGCGGAAAGGGATAGGGTATAGCTTAAGGGCAAGTTGGGTTTCTCAGCTGCATGTTGTACCTTGTAAGGGGTTTCAAACTTCTGAGCTTACCATCCTAGCAACTTGAACTAAGGTCGGACTTCTTGGAGGGGGAGTTCGACGGTTCCAGAAAAGCAGGACTTTGGGAGACAAGGAGAGGACCAACTTCCTTATTGTTTTTCGGCCTTTCTGCTTGGGCCCTTGGGACGTAGTGTGCAGGGAGGACGAGATGTGAAAAAAGATTATATAAAGTGGGGTCTTTACACACGTCCCTCTTGGAAAAATGTATGCACTGCAAGGAACACAGAACCCTGCTCTCCTTGGTACCTGTGTGATGAAGGGAGCTCAAAATGTCCACCAGCACCTGGTTGTGCACATGTCAGACAGACTGCCAGATTGAAAAAAAATTACATATGTATGTGCATTTCTGTTGTGTGATATATATAATATATTCCACCATAACAACATTGCCATCTTAAATTATTATTTTATTTGAATTCTTATATTTTATGATCACTTCACATACAAAGTTCACTGTATAAAAAGATGTCAGCTATGATAAGCAGATGAGGGTAAGGCCAGTGACCTCAGATGCCTCTGATCTGACACGGTAGAGTCTGATACCTGATTCTGAAAATATGGGGCTAAGTGAGTTCATTATGGGTGGATCTCCCCTCTCGATGGACTGGTGATTGAAATTTGCAACCGTATATACCACTTCCTCCAATGAAATCCTATGAATAAAACATCATCTGCTTCTATACTCCTTACTCGATCTCATCTCCATCTCATCATCATCATCGTCACCCGTGGATTAACCAAATAGCAGAGCTCAATATGGAGCCTAATAGTTGCTTTTTCCTTTACTCCTTCATATCTATTTTTTTTAATCAATAATATAAAAATTTGTTCCATTCATCTTTCCACCAACCTTCTTGAACCCAATGGGGAGTCGTTTTACCTCATGGGACTCCTGCTGGCCTAAGGACTCACCATTCTTGTAGGAGCCGAGACTTGGCAATATGAACAAGATTGATACACCAAAGAGAAATAAATTAAAGGTTAATCTGAAGCTGTCCACGAAACAGCCTAGCCACACTGCCTCATTCATAATAGTTTGTTGTAATAGCGGAGTTATTATAACTCGTGCGTATAGTGGCCTATGCCTATGAACACACGGGAACCGAGCGACATTCATATTACGAGGATATGTCTTAAGTTACCTCGCCAGCTGTATGTCTTTTTCTTCTGAATTATAGGAAAGCCCGATTATATAGAATTAGGTCTCCCTATCCTCAGAGTGATGGCCTCAATAGCGTGTTTATATGGAGTGGAATAATATCTGCCTGGAGTGCCACTGTGTTCATATGCAGTTTTCATGCTATCGTTGGTCAGGGACATGACATCTATCATCTTCCTGTGAACTCTTAGTTACGAATACGCATATTGAGCATGGATAACACGTACTGAGAGACGCATTGGAACCCGTGATAGCTCCTCTTAGCAAAGCAACAGGAGATAGGATTGTCAGCAGGACTTAGCGCAATGATGTAACCTCTTCGAGGATAATTAAAATTTAGACTTCTCTCGCTAGATAGGATGACGATGATTACGTGTGATAAAATAAGGAAATGCTTTTAAGGGCAGAAGAAGTTAAGTTAATATGATTTTTGGCTTGGATGTTGAAGGAGGATACAGTAGAACTAATTTGTAGGTGGGAAGAACAACAGCAATACAGTAATATAAGAAAGATGAGAGAAGTGAGAACGAATACCGGACACGACGGTTTATAGGAAGGAAGGAGAAGGAATGATAGAATGCGCGACAAGGTGAATCAGGAAAGAGAGTGGAGATATGACAGGAAGTAGGGGCTAGACTATGAGAAAGAACCTTCAGGAAAGAATAGCTATTCGGTCAGGACCGAGTCCCACTGTTCGAAAACCGAAGGAGAATAACATAATGCTACCACTCCTGAATAGAACGTCCACAACCTAATAGATCACAATGAAACAGAGACATGAACACAGCTAAGACGAAAACCTGGAAAATTAATGTGATGTCAAAAACAAACACTCCACCTAATGTGAAAGATATTACAGTATTCAAGAGCAAAAACCACCTAAACTTCAGTTACCAGACAATAAAAATCTACATGCTTAGTCTAATTGAACGAAAGTATATATCCGAGATTATAGAGATGATAAAATAATGTGGTAATTGTCTTTCCCTTCTCTTCATTAAATCTGTCAATAAAAGAGGCCAATGGAAGGGAGGTGGAATATAATGCTCACTAGTTAGGAGGAATACTTCGGTCTTCCAGATGGACCTGGGTAATGTAGTTTCAGCAGCAACACAATAGGCAGGCTTCAGGAACCTCCTGTAATTGAAGTTCCAGGGCATCTGATGCCCTGTTCTGGCCTCTTCAGGCATTACATGCATGTGATGCACACATGGACAAGCAGGCACATGTGCATATATGAAAACTGTGCTCCCCAGAATTCCTCCCCAGTGCAGGGCACAGCACCCGAAGCTGCCCTGTGCATAAGGGTCCACTTTTTCTTCGCGAATTGTATTTAGATTGCTCTGTGATAGAAATTACCAATGACCAAGTAAAACTTATAAAAAAGGAAAGAGTTAGTATTAAGGAGAAGAATAATGATGGACAAGGTTCCAGGGAATTAGAAGGGTCGTCATTGGGTGGAGTAGGCATGGTACTGGGGCTGGATACGAGAGCAAGGAAAGCCAGAGAAAGAGAAGGAAGATACGAACTACTTGCAAAGAGCACAGGAAGACAGAAGAAAAGAGAGAAGAAGAAGGAACAGTACGGTTGAGACGCGAACGGGCTAGATTAAGAACTACATTAAAGGCTTGCCCCCAATTAACGTACATCCTCGTAGCAGGCCAACACCTTCTCTAAGACCTCCAAAACAGTGCCACCAATTGGGACAAAATGTCTGAATATACTTTTACAAGCCTCTGGGAGGGAAAACTTCATTCAAACCGACCACACTTCCCGCTCCCCAAACCTTCTCCATCCTTATCCTCTCCTATGCTCTGGCTCCACCTCCCCCTACAAGGAGACATCCTATATCCCAGCCCAGCAGCTAACCTGCTGAGGCTCTGTCCATACAGCTTATAGACAATCCTTGTGGCAGTACCTCAAAGGACTTAGAATGACAAGGCAATTCGAGTTTTGGAATGTGAAGAAGCACAAGTATCCTGTGCAGTTTTGGAGACATGTATGCATGTAGTTCCTCAACCTAGAGCATATGGAATGTGGACAGAATAAAAGAAATGGGCTTTGCCCGAGTCCATCTAGGATTTTGATTCTCATCTTTCCCCTGTTTCCCAATGTCAGGGCCACCAGCAAGTCCTGTCAGCTGTGCTGCTAGAATACGGCCTGTATATATCCCACCGTCACCATCCCCTCTGCTTCCACCCTAGTCATGGGCTTCAGCAACAGCCTTCTGATGGCTCCTCCTTCTCCATTGTAATCCACTCTTCAGTTAGAAGTCAGACTGATCTTCCCACAGAATAGATAAACCATATCATTTCTGTTTCAGCGTCCCCAAGCTCCTGTTTGCCCTTAGGATAAAATTTCAAGTCCTTGCCCCTGCCTCTGCTATGAAACGACCCTTAGCATCTCTATCTCTTTCACTCATATTGCTTTTCTACTATATTCTTATAAAACCACATCCAACATTCTTGTGCTCTTCAGACTAGGTCAAGGTCATTACTACCTGACAGGCCTTTCATTCTCACCAGGGGTGAGCTCTCATTCACATTCAGACAGGCAGTGCCCTTCTTGTCCTCTTCATCTACCCTCAAATGCTTCCTGCTCACTCCAGGCTTTACAGGAAATAAAAGGGAACAAATTGTCATAAGGTCCAGTTTTTTCTAGCCTCTGCCAACTTCTCAGCTTTTTCTTGTTTTTCATGACCTTCATGGTTTTACAGACTCCTGACCAGGTTTCTATAGAATGTCTGCCAATCTGGGTTTGTCCCATGTCTTTCCTGTGACTAGAGAAACCTGGGCTATGGTTTCTGGAAATGTCAAAGGAGAGGGACCCTGTCTTGGACCGTTTGGGCATCTCTGCTGCCTTCTCATGTGCAGGGGTTCTCTGCAGAGCTCTAAACACCTCAGAAGCCAGGTAGGAGATGCAAATGAAGTCAAGAAGGAGAAAGGACCAGGAAATCTCAACAGATAGTGACAGAGGGCCTGGTAAACCGAGGACACTGGCTTCAACCAAAGGCATTCTGCTTGCTCTACAACCTGCTTTTGCTTAAGCCCAACATTCTCTGGCTGGACTTGACTCAGGCTGGGCCATATTCTTAGGTAGAACCACGCAAGTTTATACATAGAAAACTCTGCTGAGGTCTGCTGCTTTCAACCTAAGTCAGTTCTTCTGTAAGTATTTCCTTGACAAGATCTGATGGAAAAAGCCAACCTGAACACTTGGAAGCCAGGTGACTTGCTTGTCTTATTATCATACCAAATCGAATGTGATCGCATCTTCAGTTCTGTGTGCTGGAACCCATATCCTTATCGACCTTGCACAGTTACACCGAGAACTGTACAGTTCATCTGTCAACATTCTATATATAGATTATAAAGCATCACCATATTAATCAAAATAGGCTAGGTTATACTGCAGTGTGAAAACAAGCTCAAATCTCATTGGTTAAACATGAGTTTAGAACTCACTGCAATAACCATACTTTTTTTTGAATTGTATCTGCTGTTACCCTAGGAGGAACCTTCAAACACTTCTTTAAGGAAAACATGACATCTTTCAACCTAAGAAAAAGAAAATAGAAAAAAAGAAAAGAAAGAAAATCCTCCAATTCAGGTGATATGTGATATGTGTATGCATGTATGTATACGTTTATGTATGTGCATATGTGTATATGTATATATGTATATATATTGAAGCAATACAAGTTGGAGAGAACAACAACAACAACAACAAAAGAACTGGGAAAAAATGACTGAAACAGTAAAGTTCTCCCCCAAACAAAAAGCCTCTGCTTTGAAAAAAAACTCTGGAAAGACTCAGAAAAAGATGCAAGACATGTATGGCAGAGTGCATGAACTCAGATAGGGTGGGGTGGGGGGCATGGAAAAGGAAATGACGCTAAATTGGATTGAAAAATGATGTATGATGTATGAAAAAGTTTAATAACAATAAACTTTTTAATTGTTACTAGGCTGTTTCATTGGAGGGAAGGGATTGCAGGGGAAGCAATGTGCCACTGTCCAAGTACCAGAGTTTGAATGAATCCAGGGATTTTTAAAATGGTCTCTGGTCAGAAGGATGGTGGCATAGCACAGGAGAAAAAGAAAAGAAAAAAAAATCTGTTAGTGAACCCATAAGGGTTAAAAAATCAGGTCTTCAGATGTCTGGAAACAAGAAAAAACTGGTAAAGAAAGATTTTTAGTTGTAATACCTGTGGGGAAAAATAATTTGGACAGATAAGAAATAAAACCTTCAGATAAAAATGTAGAAACCTAGGAACCCGGGTTCAAATCAGGCCTTTGAAAAAAAAAATTTGAGAGGCATGCCAAAAGTAAACTTAATTTAATTTTTGTTTTTGCAAAACATAGAATAAAAGAGGTTTGAAGTGGCCACTTTGTTTTGACAAAAAAACACACAGGAGAACATGTACACATGACAAAGACACATTGAAGTTTATAACACAGACAGGTTGGACAAACATATGATTTAACTGTATCCATTAACTCTGGACAATGGGAAAATCCTCTTTTATCTAAAGTTGTCCTTTGTTGTCCAGGGCTGTGAAACCATTAATTGCAATTATCACATTTACAAAGAATCACTTAGAGTTTAAGACATCTGCTTAGGTGTACACCTGCAAAGGATGGTGGACAGGGCAGGCAGGAAAATCTGGTGGCTTGGGTATATTTCCTGCTAATTTAATGAGAATGTATTTAGTTAGTGGAAAGAGGCTTGTATCCAGAAGCACACACAAAATGGATTTCTGAAATAAATTGGGGTTTATAAAGAAAAAACAATGAAATGGAAAATGCCAAAATCTGAAATAATCCCTTAAAATTAGGCAAAAGTATTGTTAACAGAATATAAAAAAAACCAAAAACAAAACACTGTTAAACAGCCAAATGATGTAAAAAATCTCAAACAAAAACCTGTAAAAATTAACTATCCATACAAAAGTAAAAAATGAAAATTGATTGTATTTTGAACTGGATGAAACACCAATAAAATCAAAACTTGGTTACTCTACACAAAATGTATTAATGCAATTCTAATTGATCTTGTATAATCTAATACAAAACCCAAAAACCAAAATTATGAAAGGATCAGAATATGCCATTAAATAAATTGTAAGAGAATTAGAATATAGAAATATAGCATTAGTTATAACAAGATCTGATGTAAGTGTAGGCTTTTTGCCATGTAGGCATAATAGAGGGTGTGGTTTAGCGCGGCCCTGGAGACCAGGCATGCGCAGACAAAGCCTCAAGATGGCGGCTGAGGAGTGGGCGATGGGTTAGTACGGCTGCCATAGAAACAGTCTGTAGCATGTCTGTTTGAATGTGGGGCAGTGGGGAAAACCCGCATGGCAATGCCAGTGTCGGAAAGTGTGGAAAAACCGCATGGCGGGGCAGCTGTATGGCGGACGGGGGAGAGGAGAGAGCTGGAGGGAGGAAGTAAAGTTTTTTAGCCTCAAAAGAAAGGGGAACAGCGTGGAGGAACCTCGTCCTCTAATGGCAGGCGGAGTGCAGGAGCTGTGTCCTCTAATGGGAGGCTAAAAATGAAGTTAGAGAATCATAGATGTGTAGGAAGGAGGTAAAGTGTAGCCTCAAAGCATGTCAGATGACCAGGGTGCGTCCACCCTAGTGTCAGGGGTGCTGGTCAGACTCCAGGTCTGGAGTGTCTCTGAGATGGGTCCTGCAAGCCTGTGAAGTCAGCATCTCAAAATCACAGGGGAGGCCAAAATTCGGGTCCGGATTCTGTCCCCAGCGTCCCGGTAGACAGCAATCTGGACGGAAAAAATTGGGGAGAATCCCTGATTTTGCCGGGCACTCAGGGATTCTTTAAAAATGGAACAGAAAATATCGGGAGACTAAAAAGAATGAAGGAAGAGAGGAAAGACAGGGGTGGAAGGCAGTGGGTCAGAATTCAGTTAGGAGATGTTGAGGCAGAGAGGGCAGCTGGGGGAACAGAACACACAGGAGTAAACAAGGTGGGGATGGGAGATGGAATCTCCCCTCACTCAGGTGCCCTCTGCTTCTCTAACTCTCACGCACAGTCACACAGGAATAGAGTAGGGTAGGATAAGAGAGGAGACCGTACCTCATCATGAAATGCTGGTTGTCCAGAGAAATACACTGCAGCCAGTCCGTTCCAGGTGCTCCAAAAAACAAACAAAGGTTAGGAAGTCCTTTTCGGGGTGAGAGTTGGAGAGCACCCTGCCAGATCAAACACCAGCGAGCACTCCACCTGATAAAAACATCTCAAGCCCTGACCAAGTCTACAGCACGGCACCATAATGTTAAGTTATATAAAAGCACGAAACCCCAATAAAAGGCTCATGAGGCTTAGGTCACTCCAGGAACATGCTTTACTTCCATGTGGGACTGCCAGCTTGAGCCGCCTGCAGACACGTGATGGGACCGGGCAGCATGGCAGGGGGCAGAGAGAGGGGGCAGAGAGAGGCAGAGAGAGACAGAGAGGGACAGAGAGAGAGAAAGAGGGACACAGAGAGAGCAATGGCAGCTGGGGTCCACCCTTTATATCCATGGGGTGGGGCCTCAGGTAAGTGGGCACCTGTGTGCCCCTTAGGATTCCCGGAAGCCTGGACCTAAGAGTCAGATGGTAATGAAGAATCTGATTTATTGTATACAGTACATCACTTATATAGACAGACTGGTGTCATCTCTCAGGGCTCCACCCTGCATCACACACTGTGCATCATGTGAGTTGTGTCACCAGCTACTGCTCTCTCCCCCTTATGGGGTGGGGTCAGGGAGGTCTCATGACTCCCACTTGTGCCTCTTGGAGGTGCTGGCTGGGCCTTTAAGACAATGCCAGCGGCCACAGGTGGCCTGCGTTCACCTACAGATAGGCACCTCTATGCACCTTTAGTGATAGTTCTTTAGAGAAACAAAAATGGTGTCATGGGCCTGGAGAGATAGCTTAGCAGTTAAGAGCACTGGCTGCTCTTGTAGAGGACCCAGGTTCACTTCCCAGTGCCAACCGGCGGCTAACAACCTTCTTTAACTCTAGTTCCAGGGGATCTCATGGCCTCTTATGGCGTCCATAGGAATTGCACCACATGGGAACACTTGCATAATGCTGACAAATACTCTTAAACAGAAAATATAAATAAATAGAAGCTTTAAAAACATGGCCTAGCAGTTAAGAGCACTGACTGCTCTTGCAGAGGACCCAGGTTCGATCCCCAACACCCACATGGCAGCTGAGAACTGTCTTTAACTCCAGTTCCAGGGGAATCTGACACCCTCTTCTGACCTCTGAGGCATTGCAGGACACGGGTGCACAAACCTACATGCAGACAATACATTCATACACATAAAAAAAAAATTAAAGCCGGGGTGTGGTGGCACACGCCTTTAATCCTAGCACTCAGGAGGCAGAGACAGGCAGATCTCTGTAAGTTCAAGGCCAGCCTGGTCTACAGAGTGAGTGCCAGGCCAGCTGGGACTAAAGGGAGACACTGTCTCAAAAATACACAAAAAATTAATAATAAAATTTAAAAAAAAGTTGGTGTTGCTGGACGTGGTAGCACAGGCCTTTAATCCTGGCACTCGGGAGTCAGAGGCAGGCAGATCTCTGTGAGTTCAAGGACAGCCTGGTCTAGATAGTGGCCTCCAGGCCAGCTGAAACTAAAGGGAGACCCTGTCTCAAAAAGATAAAAAAAAATACAAGATAGTGTTATGGCTTGACTGTGAAAGGTCCCAAGAGGTCATGTGTTCGAACATTAATCCTCAGCTGGTTTGGGGAGGTTGTAGAGTCTTTAGGAATTGGGGTCTTATTGGGAAGTGACTGCTGGAGGGCAGGTCTTAGGGGGTTATTGCCCCCGCCCCAGTTCTTGGTCCTTTTTCTCCTACAGATGTCATCAGCCATCTCACACTGCCCCACCTGTGAGCTGTTCCTGCTGACACGCCTTCCTCAGCACAGAGGACTATTACCTCCTCAGCCAGCAGCCAGCACAAATCCTCCCTCACTGAAGTTGGCTTTTTTGGGGTGTTTCTCCTGGCAACAGGTAACTACTATAGACAGCTTTCACAGCTGTAGCCTCCGCTGTACCCACTGTTGGTAGGTCCACGCTGGCCTCCACAGGTGAGAAGAAGATTCCCCGATCAATGGTACGGTACAAAGGACAGTTTGCAGCCTATCAGGACTCCTCCCCATCCAAAGGCAAGTCCCCTGCCGCTGACATTTTGTTGGATAAACACTCTATGCTGCGAATCGAGGACGGCTTTGACTCAATTCTCCTGCCTGCACTTCTGGAGTACTAGGATCACAGGTGTGTGCTGCCAGGTATAGCTTTCTTTTGGTTTCTTTTAGTGATGAAGGGTCTCTTTCAGGTCAGGTTAAGCATAGTCCTCTGATGGCAAGTGGCCCAGTCAGATGGTGGGAGCTCCGTTTTAGCCCCATAATGTCACCGTCTAGGGTAAAGGAGAGAAGAGTAAGGCAAAGAAAGATGATGGCCCACAAAGCATCTGGTGGCCAGGGGCCAGGCAGATTCAGGGCTGAGCTCCGGTTTCATTACTGTTGACCTTGTAACTGGGGGTTGAGGCTCCTCTTCTTGGGCCTCCACGAAAGATTAAGTATTAGATAGAGAAGGGAAGGTAGGAAGGAGAGAGGGCTGGTTCTGTAGACAGGAGCCGAGCAGCAGGTAGGTTCATTACTCACATTGGCCACTACCTGGAGACTGGGCTCCCGGATTCAGCCCACAGGAAGGTATGGAAGTCCAGTCTGGAGGAGAAAGGGCTGTCCGTATTTTTGTAACACTTCCCTAGGGGGTGGGTGATATATGACTTTGTTATGGGGAATATGTGACTTAGAGGCATCAGGACCTGATGGGTGCACTCAGGGAGCCTGAACATAGGAAGTTTGGGACTGCACAGACAGCCCTGACCTTTTACTGTAGGTGTTAATGGTAGAGAGGCTCTTTCATGGGAGGGGTGCTAGGTCTCATTTTGTCTTGTGTTTGCTTTCCCCAACCCCCAGATTTGTATGTTTTAATCTTTCCAGCTGGGGTTTATAAGCTCTAGGAGGGGGTGTGGCTTGTTCTCTGGGTCTTAAAGCAGACAGTCTCCTTAAATCACTGAAAACAGTTTTTGCAAGTAGTATTTTGCACGTGGAAAAAAATTCAAAAAGCACAAAGTGAAGTTTCTTACTATCACTAGAGCCAATAGGCTTCCAATAGTCAGGAGTCAGGTTCCTGGTTTGCAATTCTATCCTGTTTATAGACTGGAATATATGTGGATATGAATATATATGTAAATGCATATAACACACCTTTTCTACAAACAGTCATACTATTCTGTATCTTCTTTTTTCAGTTGATATAGGTCTTAGACATCTTTCTACACAAGAAAGTATACCTAAATTTTAATGGCTGTACAATATTCCATGTCGAAATGTGCTGTAAATGAATTGAACCAGTAAGACTGCTTTGACAAGAGGAAGATATTGTAAAGAGACCCTTGAGCCAGTCTTCTTTGGTTATAAAACTATTAAAACAATGGACCCCAAGAAAACTGGAATTTCCCCAAGAATCTCATGCTGGGAGAAGGAAAAGGCTTGACCCTGGTACCAGCAGACAGGGAGAACAGAACGACAGGACTGCCTAGGTATGTACACCTTTGCCTTCTGATTTGAACTTAACCTCACCTCAGGATCCTGAAGATGGGCTTGGACAGCTCGCATCAGGGCCCTGAAGATGGGCTAGGCTGGCTCACTGGAACTCTTTGTTCTTATTTCCAACAAGAAATTTAACATTGAGTAAATCCCCTTCATCTGTTTTCAGTTTTTAAGTTACTTGTCTGTTTACTTAACATTGGTAGCTAAGTCTAGCCTGTTCTGGCCGTTGGGGACCAGCTCTGACCATAAGGAGCCTGGTCACACGAGTTCACTTCAGTGTTCATGTAAACACTGCTGACATGGTCGTGTTGTATATGCATATTTTGAAAGTGCCCATGGGGTTCATTCCAGTGTTTGGGATTATTATATTATGGGTTATACATAGTAATATTTTCATCGATAAGCCAAAGAGTATAGTGGAAGGAGATGTGGGCTCGGGGACGAGTATGTGATGCTAAGCTTAGGACGGTGGGTGCTGTCCTCTCCTGTTCTGAGGACAGTGATGAGGATTCCAGGAAGCCACTCCAGCCTTAAGGCTCCTTCCATCCACTCTCTGTTTTTTTTTTTTTTTTTTTTCTGTCTTTTTGAAGACAGGGTCTCCCTGGTAGCTCGGCTGTCCTGGAACTCACTCTGATAGACCAGGCTGGCCCTCAGACTCAACAGAGACCCGCGTGCCTCTAGCTCCCAAGTGCTAGGATTAAAGGCGTGCGCCACCAAGCCAGGCATTTATTTTATTTCTGTATGTGTTATCAATGTACTGTCTGCATGCAAGTTTGTGCACCGATATGTGTGCAAACTGCAACCGCGGAGGTCAGAAGAAGAGGTGTCGGAATTCCCTGGAAACGGAGTTCTCCTGGAATTGGAGTTTCCAGGTTCTCGGCTAGCATGTTCTCGTACTCTGGTCGGGATCAAACCCGGGTCCTCTGTAAGAAGCGGTCGGCGCTCTTAACCGCTATGCCATCTCTCCAGCCCCCCATCCCACTCTCTAATAGGGGAGCTGCTCCCCTTACATTTATATGCAAAATGCCTCTGCAAATGAAAGGACTAATAATGACTCAGAAACAGTAGTATAATTTTGTGATTAAAATTTTTTATAGTTTTGATACAAATTATCCCTGGGGTAGTGTATTTTAAATAGTGGAAAGGTTTAAAGTCTTTAAGTTGCAGCCTTCACAGTAAGCTATTTTTATATTGATTTTTTATTCTGTGCCAAATAATAGCAAGGCAGGGGAAGAGAGAGCATCATGGCTGCGTTGACCCTGCATTAAGTCCAAGTTCACTGTGACTGTGTCTATAGTGGCAGCACAAATTTGACAACTGATATTAAGACAGCACCTAAGGATGTCTTTCTCCTGAGTGAATCCTCAACAGCAGGGCAGTTTGGGAAGGATCACTCAAATAGGAACAACCTCTTCCCAGGTGTTCAGGGAAGGGATGGGGTTAGCTAAGGGCAGTGGTCTCAGCTGCTTGTTGGAACCTTGTAAGGGCCTATCAACTTCTGGATGCTGAGCTTACACCCTAGCTAACTGAACTAGGTCGGACTTCTTGGAGGGAGTGAGGTCCCAGAAAGCAGGACTTTGGGGGAGACAGAGAGGACACACTTCCTTTTGTTTTCGCCTCTGCTGGCCCTGGGCTTAGTGTGCAGGAGGACGGGAGATGTGAAAAAGATAAAGCCTGCCCCCAATAACGTACTTTCTCTAGCATGGCCACACCTTCTAAGACCTCCAAAAACAGTGCCACCAACTGGAGACAAATGTTGTCTGAATACTTACAGCCTATGGGGGACACTCATTCAAACCACTACACTGCCCCTCCCCCAAACCTCCCATCTTCCTCTCCTATGCTCTGGCTCCACCTCCCCCTACAAGGAACATCCTATATCCCAGCCCAGCAGCTAACCTGCTGAGGCTCTGTCCATACAAGCTTATAGACAATCCTTGTGGCAGTACCTCAAAGGACTTAGAATGACAAGGCAATTCGAGTTTTGGAATGTGAAGAAGCACAAGTATCCTGTGCAGTTTTGGAGACATGTATGCATGTAGTTACTCAGCCTAGAGCATATGGAATGTGGACAGAATAAAAGAAATGGGCTTTGCCCGAGTCCATCTAGGATTTTGATTCTCATCTTTCCACTGTTTCCCTATGTCAGGGCCACCAGCAAGTCCTGTCAGCTGTGCTGTAGAATACGGCCTGTATATATTCCACCGTCACCATCCCCTCTGCTTCCACCCTAGTCATGGGCTTCAGCAACGGCCTTCTGATGGCTCCTCCTTCTCCATTGTAATCCACTCTTCAGTTAGAAGTCAGACTGATCTTTCCACAGAATAGATAAACCATATCATTTCTGTTTCAGCGTCCCCAAGCTCCTGTTTGCCCTTAGAATAAAATTTCAAGTCCTTGCCCCTGCCTTGCTATGAAACGACCCTTAGCATCTCTATCTTTTCACCTCATTGCTTTTCTTACTTATTCTTATAAAACCACACCAACATTCTTGATGCTCTTCAGACTAGGTCAAGGTCATTACTACCTGACGGCCTTTGCATTCTCACCAGGGGTGAGCTCTCATTCACATCTCAGAAGGTACGAGTTGTGTGACGGCAGCCATGGCGGGCGTCTGTCCTGTGTCGCTCTTTTCAAAGGTAAACGGATACCCCTTCCATCTGCAAAATAAAGGCTTCGCTGCGTCAAGCTCCACCACACCGCTTTACAGGCTAACCTAAAAAATCACGGGAACCACGCATTCCAACAATTGTATCCCAACTAAGGGAAGGGGAAATGTAATTTAAGACCAAGACTCTCGTTATTTGTTCGATAACGCCCGTGCCCGAATCTGCCCAAACTTGGCCTTCAGCTCATTCATAGCTTGTTTGAGTTGCCTGGAAACATGACCCTTCATGGTCTTGTGTAAACCTAGCACTCTGACTGTGACACTGTTGAGGGCCAAAGGTTGTCCATCATAAATGATGCATGCCCAACTGAGGGAGAGTTACAATTTGGTCCCGATAGATACCTGGGCTACCTTGTAAGTGACCATATAGTAGAAAGGATCTGGGGACAGACGATGTAATTGTATATGTCCTGAGGGACCAAGACTAGTTCAAAGAGAGCGCAGGGAACACTCTGTCGTATGAGGAGCCACGATAATTGGGCTGCATCTACTGGTGCTGGCTCTCATGTGCAGGGGTTCTCTGCAGAGCTCTAAACACCTTCAGAAGCCAGGTAGGAGATGCAAATGAATGTCCAAAGTAGAAGGGACACATAGAAAAGAACACAGGAACAGGAAATCGTTGCAAAACCAAAGAATAGGCGTGACAGAGGGCCAAGCACCCATTAGGAACCGGTCAGGAACATAGAGCGACGACGCCAGCTATCAACCCAGAAAGGCATGTACAACGCTCGCCTCTAACATCCGACTCATGCGTTTTCTGAAGGCCCACATTCTCTGGGCTGAACATTCGCACCTGTTTTAGTGGTTCTAGTGCTCTCTCCTTTGTTTGTTCCCGGAAAGGCCGTCTCGGCCATTATTCTCTAGGCAATGAACCCGCAGTTTATACATAGAAAAATCTGCTGAGGTCGTGCATCTGCTATTTCAACCGTACTCAGTTACTTGGCCTAGTACGATTCCATTGACAATCGTGATGGAAACCAAAGCGACCAAACCTGAACCACCTTGGAAGCCAAGGCGACAGTGATAAGATCACTTTTGATCCTATACTATTATCAAGACCAGAGATCAAAATATTCATCTCAATCTCAGTTATCTTGATGTTCATGGAAAACCCAGTGATCGCTTATCGACATTGAGACAACAAGAATAACACTGAGAAACTGATACACAGTATACAATCTGTCAACAATTCGATTAAACGAACTGTTATCAGATTATAATTGCATCTCCATTGGATATAATCAAAAGTAGCCTGTGTATAACGGGGATGCAGTGCTTGAAACACTTAAGCTCAAATCTCATTGGTAAAACAGAGTCTTATAGACAACTCACTGGCAGATTAACATACTTTTATATTGGTTTGAATTGTATCTGTGTTCTTTTAATTCCTAGGGTTAGGACCGACGGGACTAGCTTCGGCAATTGGAAGACACACTCATCTTCGTAGAAGTCACGGATTAACTGTCACGAAACGTGCGGCCCCGAAGACAGCTTGGTTCATCGGACGATTCATCCACGCAACTGCTCAGATACATTAAGGCTGTAGAAGACCCGGACCACCAGTTGACCTGTGAGCTTAACCAGTACACCACTTCTTGCTATGTGAGAGGAAATTGCATAGGTGTGACCCTAGCACGCCAGATGGTCACGACTGAGATCTACCCCCCAAGGAAGAGAGGGCGACCCTTACATTCGTGACATCAGCGGACCAGCGACAAATGAATTCCCAGAGATGTGACTCTGTTACGAGTGGCAGCGCTAAGGTTGCACGGCTTTATTGAAATCTCATGTCAGACCAGAGTGACTGTCTTCAGAAACGAATCAGCAAGCCTACAAGCTAGACACAGTGTTACATTCTATGCTATTACACAACTGGGCGTACTAACAGCGCATGTCTGATTTATGACCCCAGTCGGAATAAAGACTGTGCTAAATATAGAGATATTTAACTTGAAATGAGAATGATATATATCTTTGACTAAGTGAGCTGAGAGAGAAATAAATTATTAGACTAGAATATAGAATAGGATAACATCAATCAATAGAGAATTCAAGAAGTCTAACGAAGAAAATCTATTGTGTAAGGTATCTTGTTGAATCTTAATATCATATGAGGGACAAAAAATGAAATTCAACATTAATTGATTCTAGAGGAAATCAGTAGTCGTAGTAGTTTTTTTTGAAATATTGACCTGCATAAAGAAGAGCCACTCTTACCATCTGTGTTCCCATAAAACGAAAGCCAGAGAAAGTGTGGAGTTGCTTTTCCGTTTGAAGTGCTTGAATGCGGCACAAGCCATACATCTCCTATTACTTATATCTTATCTCGTGACTCTTTCTCGGCTCTCATTTCATCTTCCTGATACTTGGAGGTTGAATGCGGTACCACGTCCAGATTAGATTATGTGTTCATAAAATACAGAACATTGCGAGGAGACAAAGGAAAGTCAATAAGACTATAAGTCCCAACAATACTACCAGTGTCAAACTCAAAGCTGATGAGCATATACAATATAGTTTCATTTTGTAATCTCGGTGCATTCATCCTATCTTATCTAGGTACTTTTAAACATCATCTATCCTACGCTTAATCTATCAAACCTATCACCTATCTTTAGATCATCTAGAAGCATACAGACACGTATACGTACTCATCTAAGTACTCTAACTCTCATATATCTATTTATCTATCTATCTATCTATCTATCTATCTATCTATTCTATCTATCTTTCTCTATCATCTATCAATCTATCTAATGGAATCCATATTTGTACTTCTATACTCTCTCATTAAATCATTTATCATCATTCCTATTATAACTAATTACGGAAAGAAGCACTCTTCTATACTCGAGATCTTCCATTTCCCTTCCTTCCATCTCCACGTCTTACCACATTCTTCCTTTTACCTTATGCGCGTCTTTCGCTTTTATTTCCAATTCCTTTATTCTTTGCAATATCTTCCTCTGTTATGGGTTCCACCATTGTCACATAAGGTCCTTCGTTCCTCTCTGCATTTCACAGTTTCGCAGTGTATTCGTTTTTCCTCAGTTGGTCGCTCTCAGTCTTTCCTTCGTCTTCCTTTCTCTTTCCTCCTTCCTTCCCTTGTGTCGAGGATTTCTTCCTCCTATCCTTATCCTTCCTTCCTTTCCCTTCTTTCTTTCTTCTCCTTCACTTCCTTTCTCTGTCCTTCCCGCTCCCTCCCTCCTGCTTGCCTTCCCTTTTCCCTTCCTTCCTTCCTTCCTTCCTTCCTTCTTTCCTTCCTTTCTCCCTTTCTTCCTTCCATATCAACCACTATTGACTCTAGAGAATTAGAGAGCACAGTTGGGAACGTTTAATTAAACAGATCTTGTTAATCTGGTCACTGGACTTTGCAGGAATGGGTGCTCTGGGATGTTCCCTTTACTTGCCTTGAGTTTGGTTCCAGTCATCTCTGCCCATAGCTTACTTCTGATTTCTCTCTGTTTTCAAACGCCTCCATTATAGGTTTTGCAGTTTCTTAACCCTAATCACTAAGAGAGCACAGAACTATCTCATCCATGGCCCTCTCTTATGGCCATGATGTCTCAAACAAAAATTTTTCAAATTTTCCCAACTCTGGAAAATCTTGTCCTTCAACTTTAAGATTTTTTTCCATGTTGCCTATACAGTTTATACAAGCCATTTTATTAAGTGTGCTTTAATAAATAAGAGACAGGCTAGTCATGAGCTAGTCCCTATCAGACTCTGCAGGGACGACAAATGCAGTGTCAGGCTGGTCCTGCTCGTGCCTTCTGCTCCAGTCAGACCACATCTGGGGCCCTCTGGTCATCTGGGTCTGCAGGTTTAAAAGGGTACCTTTTAGTGTGCTAAAAGGAGAGTATCTAAGATGAAGAAGACTGTGGCCAGGGTAGTTTGTCAGGAATGGGACTACATAGGAGATTGGCTGGGTGTGGGAAGGTATACAGAATGAAAGCATGATTTGGGCAAACAGGTTCCTGTCACTGAGTATCCAAAGCATCCAGCTGAGTGTGGTCCTGGGCAATGGCTTGCTTTTTTTATTTTTTGACAGACTCCCTTTGTAGCCTCAGGGGGCCTTATATTCCCTATGTAGACCAGGCTGACCTCCAGTCTCACAGAGATCCACCTGCCTCTGTCTCCTGAGTGCTGGCATTAACAGCATGTGCTACTGTGCCTGGCCATATTTTGTAACTGTTTCTTGGAAAGATTCTTCTGATTTTATTCAGTTGATCGTTGTTAAGAGACTATTTTAAGTCAGTGGTAGGTATCTTTTACAGGAATTGGCTGAGCTGTTTTTAAAATCATCTCACTGGGCATACACCTGGCCTGACAGAGAACCATAACTTGACCCTCAGGATTTGATTTTCAAAATGGTTGAAGAAGATTTTACATAGTTAAAAAAATAAGAACTCTTTATCTCAGTCATTTATGAGCTTCCATGACTTAATTTATGATTATAGCAGTTCACAATTGCAGGCAAGAAGTGTGGAACCTGTCCAAACCAGTCAGCCATTGAATGCTATTACAAACACAGACACATTTTTCTCAGTGGGCTTGTTTATTTCCTGCTATAGTTAACGTACCAAGTGTGTAAATAAAAGAACATCAGGCTTGTGAACTAAGCAGCTAATGGGAATTCAGCCTCTTCAGAATATGGACTGCCATTGTTGGATTACCTCAGCAGGCCAATGCAGGGGGATCAAGACAGGACACGTGCTCATGTGCTTACTGGACTTCATTTGGGGGCACAATATTTAAAGCAGAAGCATATCAGTAAGGGTTTCCTTCTGCAAAAGGTTGGGTTTTTTTTGTAGTTAATGTTAAGCATAGTCTACACATCAAATATTTAGATAGTATATTAGCGCAATGCAATAATACATCATAAGTTCTCAAGCAAGAGGCAGTCTATTGCAAGGACCTTCTTTGCTGCCAGTTATCATAGGCTGTTTTAAGTTAAAAAACTGAAGAGCAACTCTGAATACTGTAGAAATGCACTTTGCTTAGTAACACTTGAGTTGTTGCAATACTGGATTATCCATTTGGTTGTTTCAGAAAATCCTTAACTGTAATTGATGGTTGTTGCTGTAATAGTATATTGCCTGTATTTCTACCTCTAGTAATGGGCTTTATGTGGCTAGATTTTCAATATCCTTGAGCCTGTGCAAGTGCACAAGACCTTTTTAAAAGAAACATGGTTTACTTGCAAAACTGATCAGATTTGAGAGACTGTTCCCTGAAGTGGTTTTTGTGGGTGTGAAACAAATGGTGAGAATTTGAATTGTACCCTTATTATAGTATTGAAATTAAGTCTACTTGATTTATCGTCATGTTCATGCTCTGATTTTGTATTGTATCTATCAATAAAAATTGTGATACTTGAAAAAAAAGAAAAAAACCCATCAGGATGACATAGAAAGAATATATATATATTTTCTTTTGGTCTTTTTGAGACAGGGTCTCCCTGTAGTTCTGGCTGTCCTGGAACTCACTCTGTGCAACTCAATCAGTCCTTTCATGAAGCAAGATGAAACCTGGTTTGGTGTCAGGGTGCTGATGATCACAGAGACTGAGGGGTGGAGACGGGAGGAACGGGATTAAAGTTCACTTTTTACCTTGGATCCCCTCTTCTCACTGCTCTTCAGCCAAGCTGAAATGACGAGGCTATTTCTTTTCAATCAGCTGTGTTTCTCTCCAATAGAGTGTTTCATTAGGAAAAAAAAAAGTGAGAATACTTTTGACTCAGAACCACAGCCTGACCTGACACATCCTCTCAGCATGGCACCTTTTGAAAAAAAAAGACAACTAGGAAGGGGGTTGGGGGAGTGGGGTGGGTGGGGTGGGTGGGGATGGGGCTGGGGGGGGGTGGGGGTGGGGGTGGGGTGGGGATGTGGGTGGGGTGGGGGGTGGTGGTGGGGGTGGCGGTGGCCTAGGAAACTCTGTCAGACACATCTCAGATCAAAGTCTTCTGTCAGCCCCCTGCCTTCAGTGGACTGGAAAGCTCAGCTCATCCTTGGCTCTTTTTTGACACTCCCTCCTAGTCTACTTCCTTCCAGGGTATTCAACCCAGTGATTTGTTTTGGAAATGCTATCATTTGTTAGCATAGCTTTTATCTCAGTTGGATGCTTTTCCTGTCTCACAGATTTGCTTTCAAGGAGGGCCAACACTTCATTCAGGGGAGTTTTATTCAACACACCCCTGGTGTTAAATGAAGCTAAAGAACTTTGATTAACAAGCCCACATGAGGAGGACTCTAGCCACTAAGGTGCACACGTGGGACCCTCCCAAGTCTGGGGGGAAATAGCTGGAGTGGGAGCTCCTGTTTGGAACCACAGCCTGCTTTCCTGTGAGATGGGAATCACAGTGTGAGCTGTGTGAGTCTTTTGTAGCAACTGCCTTCNAGAAGGTCTTCCATGCTAGAGGAAGTACGTTATTGGGGGCAGGCTTATGAGTTTAACAAGCCTGTGGTCTCCATCGCTCTCTCTCTCTCCTCTCTGCTTCCTGTGCTCTTTGCAAGATGTGACCCTTCGCTTGCTGCTCCAGCCGCCATGCCTCCCCACCACAATGGACTCTAATTCCCTGGAACTGTCAATTGTAAGCTCAAATAAACTCTTCCTTTTATAAGTTCCTTTGGTCATGGTGTTTTATCACAGCAACAGAAAAGTGACTAATACACCATGTGTGGGTTTAGTGTATTTCTTCAATTATACATTAACATTCTACACCATTCCCTAGTTGTTAGAAGTCTAATAAACAAAGTGATTGGCTTCAGAGTTCTGGAGACCAAGACTTGTAAGATTGATTGTCACTGCCTGGACAGCTCTTTCACTACAGAATGGTCTATAGAGTGAGTTCCAGGACAGCCAGAACTACAGGGAGACCCTGTCTCAAAAAGACCAAAAGAAAATATATATATATTCTTTCTATGTCATCCTGATGGGTTTTTTTCTTTTTTTTCAAGTATCACAATGTTTATTGATAGATACAATACAAAATCAGAGCATGAACATGACGATAAATCAAGTAGACTTAATTTCAATACTATAATAAGGGTACAATTCAAATTCTCACCATTTGTTTCACACCCACAAAAACCACTTCAAGGGAACAGTCTCTCAAATCTGATCAGTTTTGTGCAAGTAAACCATGTTTCTTTTTAAAAAGGCTTGTGCACTTGCACAGGCTCAAGGATATGAAATCTAGCACATAAAGCCCATTACAGAGGTAGAAATACAGGCAATATACTTTAAGCAACAACCACAATTACAGTTAAGGATTTTCTTAACAACCAAATGGATAATCCAATATTGCAACAACTCAAGTTTACTGAGCAAAGTGCATTTCTACAGTATTCAGAGTTGCTCTTCAGTTTTTTAACTTAAAACAGCCTATGATAACTGGAGCAAAGAAGTCCTTGCAAAAGACTGCCTCTGCTTGAGAACTTTTTAATTATTGCATTGTGCTAATATACTATCTAAAATATTTGATGGTAAATATTAGTAGACTTGATTAAGACTATTACACATGATCAAAAAAATACCCTTTATGCAGGAAGAAAACACTTAAACTGATATGCTTCTGCTTTAAAGTAATATATTGGTGCCCCAAGAATCGATACGTACCAACACCAGCACTTAAATGGCACTGTATTAGTCACATGTTTTATGTTTTGGCTCCCTTGTGGTATTACATATGCATCCCCCTTAGCTTTGGACCCTCCACTAAGGAGAACTGTATTAATTACCAAAAATGGCAAAGAGTTGATTCTCATTTATTGTAGCTGAACGAGTGTGACAATTTTGATGCAGTTTCTTCCACGGGAATTAGAATTAGGCTGCCCGTTAAGTTTTGCTACAGCCTGATGTTCTTTATTTACACATTGGTTACTGGTTGCAACGTTGTATGAGCAGGAAATAAACAAGGCCACGCTGAGAGAAAAAACTGTGCGGCCATTTATGCGGAGACTGGTATGGGGATCCTGCTGTCATATGGAGAATTAAAAGACAGTTGTGAGGCAATAGCTTTCAATTCATGTTGTACAGGCAAGTGGCCAGCGATGAGCAAGCAACTGACTGGCGGTAGTTCTTAGGGGTTCACATCGTGCAGAGCAAGAACAACAGATTGCGAGGACAAGGCTTCCACCCTTGCTATGAGCCTGGCAAATAGGTGGAGAGCAGCGAGAGAGGATAATGCGAATACTGGAGTATAAGTACAGTCATGGCCCACAAGACATCACTGGTGTAGTAATTGGTGCCGTATGATAAAGAAGTATCTATACATATCATGATATTTATGTTATCATATAGTGTAAAAAGCTCTTCCTCTCACACACCAATTTATTTAAAAATAAGCGATCACTATACCATCTCTGAGGAAGTCTGCAAATGTGTAGTGGAGCGTTAACGTCATGTACAAATCCTCCATTCATGGAGATGATCCGTTCTAAAAGCACCTTCCCCAATAAATGACCGGCATGTCGTGCCAAGTGATGCCAACGTCAATGACATTGGTGAAAAAGACAAAAACATGCTCAGCCAACTTCCGTTTGAAAATACACTTTAAAATGACTTTCTACCACTATGAGCGTGGATAAAATAGAGACTCTCTCATCAAACTACGACCCAAACAATGGAAAAACGTATTACAGGGAACCACTTGGCTGTGTAATTAACAAGTTGCTCTTTAAGGGCACGCAATCTGTGTTATGCAACCTAATCCGAGAGGGTAACCTTACTCAGTATTAGAAAAGCAGAAAACCTGTATGACTCAGGCACAGATTCAGGGGAGGTTTTGTCTAAGCACATTGGCTTCACGGAGGATATTACTGAGTGAGCGCGAGTTGAGACGGGGAGGAACGCGAACTTTCATAAGTGCACTTTTTTGACGCTTGATGCGGACGATAGTGTCCACCTCTCTCAGCTAGCGTACGTCTCAGCGCACAGACTGGATAATAACAAGGCTATTTCTTTACAATATCACTGAATGGAGTGCGTTCTCTCTGAATAGCTCTAGTGTACACTAGGAAAAAAAAGTAGAGAATAACTTAGTTGGAGGGACTGGACGTCGTCAAGACCCAACCAGCCCTCGTGCACTCACACATGGGACCCCTGGCCTCAGACACTAAGGGCGGCCATCCAGTGTATCTCATGGAGACAGATACAAGACCCGTTGAACAAGCGCTACATAGGGAGACTGTCAAAAAAGGAACAAATACATATTTAAAAAGCAACAAAATTAAAAAAAAAAACGATACCGGGATTGCGTCCCGGGTGCAAGTCTCGCCTTCTAAGACCAGGAACCCGCAACCCTGATCGCTCCAGCTGGCAATGCTTGGCACATGGATACTCAGTGACAGGAATCCACCTGTAGTTGGCCGACGAGAGTCATGTTGGCTTTTTCGCAGTAGTGTCTGTAATACACTTCCCATCCATTCCAAGCACAAAGCTCCTTGGCCCTACATGTAGTTTTCCCACCATACTAAGGCCTGAAGCAAAAAGCTCCACTACCCTAGGGTCCCTCCACCAAGGTTCTTCTTCAGTTCGTTGTAGAAGCGGTCTACCGTTTTGCACTACTATCTGAAAGGTACCGACCTCTCTCTCAAACTCTGTCTTGAGGAACCCAGATCTCCGCTGACCAGGAGAATTGCGAGGCCCCAAGATCACGACGACGAGGAAGATTGTGGAGGTGTTTGACTGGAGAGCAGGGTCGACAACTCCAACGACGCCAATGGCAGTACGAGTCCTTACTTCTCTATGCCACAGCGCCCGACCAGCGCTAACCATTGGCTTTGACACATGAGTGTATTGTTCTTTCTTAACCGTCCCAACAAGAGTCTATATTGGCAGTTGCCATACTTTCTGAACCAGATGGTCTAATCTTCAGGGACACAAAAAGAGTGACTAGCTACCTGCTCTTCTTATAGCTTTTTATTTATTTAAAGAACACTTTAATAATAATATAGAGTAGACCTTATATAACTACATCTCATAGTTTGGATGCAAACACTAAATTAGATAAAAAAATCTTATAAGATCTTAAAACTTATTGACAGATAGATTAGATTGTTAGAAATAGATAGAGATATAGGACAGAACCAAGATAGATATAGTATAGATCGCTTCCTAATATAGATGAAGTGATAAGAAATATAGGCTCCGCACGCCATCGAGATAGGGTAGGACAGTCTTATGTACACTAGATCATATGGAGTTGATTAGCCATTAACAAAAGACTACGAATAGAAATATAGATGACTGTATACACATAACAATAGGTACTAATAGTAGAAAACTGATACCAAGTAGAATAAGATAAAATGATGTAATCTTTCAAGGATGATCAGCTTTACACAGACGAATAGCATCTGAAAGATTCAAAGAGTGCAGAGGTATTATAGGTCTTACATCCATAGACTGAGCAGCACCGATGATATGATTATGATAGATAGGAAAGAATAGAGGTAAGTTATAAGAATAATGCGCCGGACTTCGTAATAGAATGAAAGGAAAACTTATACCTGATCATGTATGAATGAGAAATAGGATGGAGATATCGGAATATCATCTTATAAGACCAAGGGCCCAAAGTGGAAAAGACTGAGAAAGTAAAGGTAGGACGATAATGGGGATTCAAAATAGGGCACCCAAGAGGTGATCTAAGCATGAAATGTGGAGAGCCAGGTCGAAACAAGCCTTGCCCACATTAAATAAAGAAAGGTAGGACAGCTGAGGACCTGGATCTGTTAACCTGTCGAACAGACAGCAAAAGCTAGCCAAGGGCTCACTATATCAATCTGGCTTTCGTTTTATGGGAATACAGATGGTAAGAGTGGCTCTTCTTTATGCAGGTCCAAATATCTTCAAAAACACAAGACTACTCGTCTTCAGCACAGACTACTCTGTCCCAGTACGATATTGAACATCACCAGCCATGTGGATTGTATTCTTGCCTTACCACTACCGAGCATCCCTCAGCCCAGCAGGGTGACTCAGAGGATGAGAACCTTTGTTCTCCAAAGATTAATTCAACCATCACTACAATGCTGAGACACAAAGAACAGAAGCACATAAAAGCAGCGATAGAAACGTTTAACTTTTGCGTGAGCGGTTTCTGAACATGGTTTCACGTGGAGGTCCTAACGTTAGTTATTGCGGTGTCTTTGAATGAGTTTCAAAAATAAAGCACGGAGTGCACACTGCCGGTCCTCTAGGATACTAAAAGGTTTGGGTGCATCACTAACACAACTATATCAATTCCTGGTGCTGATCTCCGAAGTATTCTGCTCCCAAACGACTTCGAATGCCTCCCTTGAACTTAAAAAGTTCTCTCCCCCCGTTCCTTTGGTTGCATACAAAAGCAAAGGTGTAGATCTTAGGTCCTCTCGCTTCACAGGCTGACTTAAGATTCGTGGCAACCAAAATTGGCGTTAATCGCAGGTTCCAATTTCTTGCCAGATTACCTGCATCACAGCTTTGACCCAACCTTTGATGAATTTTGGTATCACAAGTAACCACAATGATCAGATGAGAGATGGGAGGGGAGCAAATTGTCCCAATCTCAATGAACACGAGCGTGTTAGGTGCTCACTGAGGAGGACGGAATACATAAACTAAAGCCCTATGAAACTCTCACCTGCAGAAAGACACTACTGCCTGGGTTGAACAAACATTACTGAGACTGCATGGCTGGGAATTGGAGTCATTTCTCTCAGGTAAAGTCATATCATCTTAGAGAGAGCCTATCTTCTAGGAAAGATAAGAACAAAGAAGAGCGAAAAGTTGAGGAAAATAAGAAATGTGAAAAAGAGCTAATGGTTAATCTATTCTATACATTAATAAGATGGTAGATTAAAACAAGATGGTATAACTTGGTATCAGAATACACACCACGTGATCGAATAAGATGGAGGGGCTATACTTAATGCCACCATGGGGCGAGAATGAAGAAAATGTAAGAGAGCACTGAGGAGAACAAGCCAGGGAGCAGAACCCTTCGAGAAGCCAGGAAAGATGTTGACCCGGCAAATATACATATACAAAAGAAAAAAAGAAAAACAGGATTGTAATGGTGTAGGTAATTGCCATAAACGGTCGAGCGTGTTTCTCAACATACTCATCATCTCAAGTTAGGGTTACATATTAGGAGCTAGGATAGGTTGGATTTAAATAAACTAAAGCACAGAGTCTGAACTACACCTGAAACACCAAACTCTTCTATCTAGTAATCATCCCACTAGAGAAGCATAGAGATAGAGCATTCTTTTAAAATGGGACCAAGTGATATGGATTTCATAGCCTATGATGAATATTGTCCGAATCAAAATGAATCTTTTAAATAAATTTTAATTATTAACTATTTACTGATGAGAACAAAGGATCAATCAGGATTGCAATACCGTTAAGGTATCATCATTCTACACAATAATTACAATTTGCGAGGACTCTAGAATAACTATACACAGATACTTATACAATTCTTATCTACTTTTGACCATTTTCATTAACAGCTATTTATGTCGTGACAGGCTATTTCAATTGTTAAGACGACCCATAACTCCACTCTCTGATAAAACTCCATTGCGTAGCAGGGAGTGCATACTGCCTGACCCCTTAGTAATTCTCATTGGATCTAACTCTGAGTATCCTCCTGCGTTCTGCCTCCTGCTATCTTGCCGGCTCTCAGAAAATTAAAAATGTTGGTTTGCCACATACCTAGCGTGTCTGATTTTGTGAGCTAAGATTTCATTTTTAAAGAGCACACCTTACCTGATAAATTACTAATTATTCTTACAGCATTCAAAGAATAAAAATTGCTTTATTATAATTTTCGAAAGAATACAAAAGAAAAATGAACCAGTATTTGGTGTAATTTGATGCCTTACCTTAAGAGTTTATTAAGCATAATAAGTCATTCGAGGCACAAGCTAGGTGGAAAAACAAAATTACACAAGAAGTTGTAGCTGGGATTCTATATTGTGAGATACGTTTAGTCTATATAAGTACCGAGTAAGAGAGGAATTTAATGCTATAGGTGAATGTGAGGACAGTAGTTATCTTATAGTCCACAACAAGTATTTAATATGTAAAGTTCATTTAAACCAATTACTCTATATTAGGAATAAAATCCCCCTGGCCATCAGGCAGACATATTATCTCGGGGGAAGTTAATGCCCAGGATAACGCCCCACATGCATGGACGATGTCATACTAAACTAATAGTTTCCTGTTGTGGAAGAACCTCACAGTGCTTGTTCGTGAAAATACTAGAAGTTATTATAAAGATAATTTAGGGCACGTTATCTAGACGTGTTGGCAGAGTGGGAAGATCCATTTTGAAGACCAGGAGCGGCTCAAGTAAAAGAAGCATTTGGGACGATTGAAAATACTAAGGGCCGTTATCCCAGGATCAGATTGTACACTGAAGGTATAGTGGAGAGGAAGATTAAGTACATGGGGCGTGCACTCTATTTAAATGTGCCACACAGTACCTAAATTAGATAAAGTGAGGCCCTTTTGGATCAAAAAGACAAGAGCTAAGGCCAAGTTTAAGCTGAGCCTAAGTTGGGGCCCTTCAGATTGAAGGTGTTAAATTGAGGGACAAGTTCACCAGCCAAGGGACGGGTTGACAGCGGGGTAAATGAGAAAGATGAGAAGAACAAAATGCGCGCCGCTCTGGTGAATCACATTTAGGACATGGAAATTTTAATAATTATGTGAGAACAATCACATGGGATTGTTTCTCTAGACAAAAGGTTTTTTTGTCAACAGCAGGATGGACTATATAATCTCATCAATATATTATCTACATTATGTTAAGAATAGATGCTTGGGGATGGGAAATGAGGGATTTTTACCAGTCACAGTACTATCCCCTGTGTAGGGGTCTACTAAAGATGTACTGGGGTGGAACGATGGGATTTCTTGGGACCATGCTGGGTCAAATGGAGTAAACGGCCATGAGGATGGTGCATTTCTCTTTTTGTGGTTTCCCCAAAGTAAAACCACTTTTTACTGATGTAAATTAAATAATAATTTATAAATTTAATTTCTCTACTTTAATTTAATTTGTTGAATTTTTTAGAGGCCAAATGTACTCTTTGGTCGAATGGCCCTAATTACCAAAATATACACCATGCCATCTACCGTATTACCAAAATTTTGCATACACGTATTGCTATAGCTCTGATAACAATTTTTTTGGATACAGTATGGTATGTAGACTCTCTAAGTTTATATTGAACCAACGGATGAATATCCATATATTTTAGTTGTGATTGAGCTTAATTACTGTTAACTACATTTCTACCGTTCCCTGTGGCTATTTGTTGTTTCAGCGTTAAGGATAATGAGGTCTTTATATGATCTATCGCCTTGTAAGAAAGATATTACTCACGATAATACTAAACAAAGGTACATTCTAATATATTTGTTATTTCAATATTTGTCACACACATTATGTTGAGTTTATTTTATATATTTATTTTCTATATAATAGGGAAAATCTTCCACTACGTGTTGTTATTCCCCTGCTTACTCGTCCAGATTATAATTTCCAGTGATTTGACGAGTTGCAGACCCTCGTAGAGAGGATTTTACACATGCCTAAAATGATGGCTTCATAGGCAGAAGGCCAACCCTCTTTCCAGCCAAAACCCACTGAGGTGACCAATGCAAGCCCTTAGTTAGTCGGTGATTGAGGACAATATATGAAGCACAAGTCTCCTCTCGCGCAATGTCATAGAAGAGGATATATGAACTGTTGGGGAGGAGAACTCGCTTGCGAGATCAAAAATATGAAAACGGTTAGCGTGGAGTGAAGGAAAAAATTAAATTGGAATAATTTGGTCTCACTATGCACTTTGTTTTTTTTTATATTGTTTTTTTTTTTTTTTTTTTTTTTTTTTTTATGTGTGTGAATCTATTGTCTGAATATTTGTAAGTGCACTGTGTTGTGTAGTGCCACAGAGGTCAGAAGAGAGGTCATTAGACCCCCAAGAACTGGAGTTAAAAATGGCAGCCATCACATGGCTGCTGGAACCTGAACCCAGATCCTCTTCAAAAACAGCAGGTGCTCTTAACCAATAGGCCATCACTCCAGCCTAGACCCCACAGCGTGTTGTTATATTGATTATAAAGCCAGAGGACATTCATATAGACACTCATGGAGTCGTGTATGAGAATGCATTACCGCATTAAATTCAGATACCTTTAGATGTATCTGTTAAAATATCATGAAGTTCTCGTGTGGAGTTGGTAGGTTACTTAGTTAGAAAGATTTTATTTATAATACCTAGGTGGGAGGAGAGATGTTGACTCACATGGTGAGTTGGATCTAAACCAATGCAAAGGGAAATTCCTGCCTTGGCCATGTTTCTCAACGGTTTGTGAACAGACAAAGCAGGTCTTGTGGGAGCACAATGTAGTTCCACAGGTGGCCGGGGCTCTTTATAAACACTAAGATCTCTTTCCTCAGCGATTGTGCGCAGTGCCTGCCCAATATCTATACTCTTTTTCATTTTTAATTAAAAGACTCTGGCTGGAAGACCCTTCTAAGACCTGCTAAGACCTCCAAGCACAGTGCCACCAACTGGAGCCCAAATGTTGAATACTTAAAGCCTATGGGGGACACTCATTCGAACCACCACACATGGGAAAATAAGAACCATTGCTTTGCGCTTTAGCCACTGTGCAACTCAATCGGTCCTTTCATGAAGCAAGATGAAACCTGGTTTGGTGTCAGGGTGCTGATGATCACAGAGACTGAGGGGTGGAGACGGGAGGAACGGGATTAAAGTTCACTTTTTACTTTGGATCCCCTCTTCTCACTGCTCTTCAGCCAAGCTGAAATGAAGAGGCTATTTCTTTTCAATCAGCTGTGTTTCTCTCCAATAGAGTGTTTCATTAGGGAAAAAAAAAAGTGAGAATACTTTTGACTCAGAACCACAGCCTGACCTGACACATCCTCTCAGCATGGCACCTTTTGAAAAAACAAGGACAACTAGGAAAGGGGTTGGGGAGTGGTGGGGGGGGGGTGGGGGGTGGGGTGGGGGTGGGGTGGGGTGGGGATGGGGATGGGGTGGGGGTGGTGGGGGGTGGCCCAGGAAACTCTGTCAGGACACATCTCAGATCAAAGTCTTCTGTCAGCCCCCTGCCTTCTGTGGACTGGAAAGCTCAGCTCATCCTTGGCTCTTTTTTGACACTCCCCCCTAGTCTACTTCCTTCCAGGGTATTCAACCCAGCGATTTGTTTTGGAAATGCTATCATTTGTTAGCATAGCTTTTATCTCAGTTGGATGCTTTTCCTGTCTCACAGATTTGCTTTCAAGGAGGGCCAACACTTCATTCAGGGGAGTTTTATTCAACACACCCCTGGTGTTAAATGAAGCTAAAGAAGCTTTGATTAACAAGCCCACATGAGGAGGACTCTAGCCACTAAGGTGCACACGTGGGACCCTCCCAAGTCTGGGGGGAAATAGCTGGAGTGGGAGCTCCTGTTTGGAACCACAGCCTGCTTTCCTGTGAGATGGGAATCACAGTGTGAGCTGTGTGAGTCTATTTGTAGCAACTGCCTTCAGTGAAGGTTGTTCCAACTGTTGATACCAGGGCCAAGATCACAGTTCTCAGGTTGTTTCTGCTAAGGCAAAGTCAGCCTTCTCAAGCTATGCAAAATTTTCCACTGAGAGTGCTGGAGACTGAGAAATGGGGAGGAAACCGGAGGGACGTTAGGAATTCAGAGATGGGATGACAGAAAGAAGTTTTCCCCCAAAAGTTCGCATTGTGGTACTGATCATCATCACCCTCACACTTCAATGCTTGTCTTGGCTTCTTTTTTCCTGCTGCTGTGACAAAATACCCAGTCAAAAACAAGTTAAGGGAGAAAGCTTTATTTTTGCTCAGAGTTCCAGGCGTAAAGGAGAGGTCACAGAAACAGAAGCCTGAGGAGCTGTCCGCATTAAAGCTATAACCTGGAACAGATAGCGGTCACGAATGTGTGCATGCTAGCGCTCAGCTTGTTCTGTCTACTTTATATAGGCCAGGATCCCCTGCCCAGGAAATGATCTCACCCATCAGTTAACAAACTCAAGATAATCCCTCAGACATGCCCAGGGGTCCAGCTCCCAGCTGATTCTAGATTCTGTCAAATTGACAGCTATGCTATCATACTACTGTTCTATAATCCTAAAAAGTTTGCTTTTTCAAATGACTTTTATACCCATTAACTCCCAAATCTCAAGGACTGGACCGTCCAGGGCTTGGGGTGGGGGCCACATTATACGTAATAGCACTGATGACCGGTATGCATCCTAGAAGTCTGAGACTATCAGCTCAGGCTCTGAACAGATAGAGAAAGGCACAGGAAAACCCAGAACATTATCTGAACTGGAAGAAAAGACAGGAAATTCATCTTGGTATCTTAATGGAGGAGGAAGACAAGTTTTGCGTATGGCATAGAGGAGAATTCTTTCAGATTAGTCAAGATCAAGCCTTTAAAATTTGTTTTCTTTCATGCCTAAAGCTTTTAGGAGCTTTCTGGGGGATGCTTTGCCCAGTAGCTTCTGATTTTCACCTAAGGAAAGAGAAGACTAGAAACTGGAAATGTGCAAGAACTTATGCATCTTGACTTTTGGGTGACCTGGGTGAGTAATTTGCTAACCAAATCCCAGTGGCAGTGGTTTGGTTCCTGGTGTCCCTGTAACAAATTAACACACATTTAGTGGCTTCACACAGCACATGTATCTTATAGTTATGGAGGTTGAAATTCACTGGAATAAAACCAAGGTGTTTCCAAGGTTTGGTTGCTTCCTGAAGTTTTTCACAGAAAGTTTATTCTCTGTCCTTTCCTGATTGTACCGACTGTTTTCCTTGGGTTTGACCCCCTTTCTTCTACTCTCAAGTCAACGGTGATGCTAATGGTGACATCTTTTCTCACATCACTTAGGCACCGACTCTTCTACCTCTCTCTTCCACATTTGAGGACTTCTGTAATTATATTAGGCCCACACAGATGATTCATGATAATTTCTCTATTTTAAAATCACACAAGGCTGAGATATCATTCCAAGACATGCCAGACATCTTTGGAAGAACTTTATTCTGGCTATTGAAAGTGTGTTCACTTTTTTTTTTTTTTTTATTTGAGGAAAAGGGTCCCCTGTAGCCTAGCACCTGGAACTCACTCTGTAGACGGCTGGCTGAATCACAAGATCTGCCTGCCTGCACCCCCAGTCTAAGATTAAGGCGTACCACTACCCTGGCTAGTGTGTTCACTCTATTTGTATGCATGACTGATTATAATAGGGTGTTCGATGCCTACCCATGTGACTGCTGAGCAGCCCAACGCACCAATCGTGTAACAAGAAAACATAGCTCTCTAAGGAAATAAGGGATAGTGTATTCCGGAGCCAAATAAGAGTGACCATGGCTGAAGAACACAGATGCAAGTTCCTCAAATACCATGTTTCTAACACCATACCAATTCCATAAAGTCTATATAGTAGCAGAACAAGGAAATCATAAATCCACACACCTTTAAAATGCATTGGCGCAGGCTGGAGAAGGCTGAACAGTTAAGAGAGCTTATTGCTCTCTTAGAAGACCTGGAGTTGGGTTCCAGCAACCACATAGTGGCTCACAATCATCTGTAACTCCAGTTACAGCAGATCTGGTGCCCTCTTCTGGCCTCTGCAGGCATTGCACCACCATTGGTATCACTAAAGCACACAGGCAAACACTCATACACATCAAATAAAAATAAGTCTTTAAAATCCATTGGCAGAAACTTCAGACAGGCAAGGAAATCTCTGCTATAGGTCTCAGAGGATAACTGATGACAATCTTGACCTTTGGCTTTGAAATTCACTTCCTTAATGATCACAAAGATATCTGGTCAAATACATAGGTGGGCAATGAATGGTTATCAAAGTTGGCTAGAGATAGCCCCAAATAATTTGGCTCTGGGCCTTCAACATTCTGGCTACCCACAATCATGGAAATTCTAATTGAACATGCTTATAGAATCTTTTATATAATAAGTGTGGCCTTTTTTCTCCCATGGAAATTCAGTCCCCAAAGGTCGTATGCCCAACTGTATAGTGAGAGAAAGTGTTTGCAGAGAATGAGAATTGAATAGAGATGAAGGGACAAACTATTTGACTTTTTTTTTCCTCTTTTGTGATAGGGGCTCCCTGTAGCCCCAGCTAGCCTGGAACTTTCTCAAAGAGATCTACTTGCCTCTAACCCCTGCTGGGATTAGACCCTGCTTGGCCAGTCAGAACCTGCCCACTCACCACGGGTCAGCACAAGGTCTACTCACTACTCATGCTGTGAAAGATCTCCTAACCAGCCTGCCTGGAACTATTCCGTTCTTTGCAATTAAAAAAAAAAAAATAAGTGGCAACCATGAACGTTACAGACCAAACTCCACTCATTCATAACTGATAGCATCAAACAGCATCCATACAGCAACAACAGTTAAAGCAGAACCAAATTCAACTCAAAAGAGGCAGGTTAAAATTTATATCTGACACAGAATGGAGTGTTAGGCTTAAAGGTGTGCACTGCCCCCCCACCAGGGGAAACTATTGTTTTTAAAATTTTAAGATTTTATTTATTTATTTTTGTTGGGGATGGGATATTGAGGCCAGAGAACAACTTTCTGGAGTCAGTTCTTTCTCCTGCTGGTGGGTTCTGGGGGAATGAACTCAGGTCATAGGGGTTAGTGACAAGTGCCTACTGAGCATCTCAATGGTCTTGAATTCTTGTATGCTTGCCAGAGGTTTGTCACATTTACTTTGGAGAAACACACTTAAAGCCAAAAGATTTCTCAGATAAATAATTTAAAAAATCCATTAAATTTTATTCTTAATTTATGTTTGTCATTTGCCACATAATATACAATCTCAGGTTTTTAATGATACTTTACTTAATGGAGTAATGTGCCTTTGTCTGGAGGTCAGTGCAGACTCTGAATAAAAGTAGTTTGGGCCGGGGGTTGTGGGCACCACCTTTAATCCTAGCACTGGGAGGCGAGGTAGGGGTCTTTGTGGTTCAGCCAGCCTGGTCTACAGAGTGAGTTCCAGGACAGCTGAGGCTACAGGGAGACCCTGTCTCACAAAACCAAAAAAAAAAAAAAAAAAAAAAAAAAAAAAAGGAAGTGTAAATAGATTTTATATCTAACAATCTACTCTTGCTTTCTGATGCTGGTTTTGAAGGTGTGACATGTGTAGAGAGCTGTCAGATGGAGCACAGATCAGAGGTTCCGTGTAAGGCCCCAGTGGGAGGGGGTGGAGTCGGCGGCACCTCTTCTAGCTTGATTGCAGCTCTTCAGTTGCCTCTCCAGCTGTTTCTCCTGTGCCAGCCTTTTGGCATCCACACCTGGCTGTCCCCAGGTTGCTTCCTCCTTCAGAGGCTTACAGGCTTGTTTTTGTCTCAGCCCACCTCTTTTTTTTAAGCAGGATTTTATTTATTAATTTATATTTTATGTGTATTGTCTGCATGTGTGTAAGTGCACCCATATTGTGCAATGCCCTTGGAAGTCAAAAGATGGAGTTGGATTCCCCTGAAACTAGAGTTATGAAGAGTTGTTAGCTGCCATACAGGTGCTGGGAATCAAACTTCTGGTCCTCTGCAAGAACAACCAGTGCTCTTAACCAGTGAGCCATCTCTCCAGCCTCTCAGTCCTTCTCTTACTTAAACCTTTCTTCTTTGTATTTTTTCTTTTTAAATATTTATTTTATTTTTCTGTGTGTGTGTGTGTGTGTGTGTGTGTGTGTGTGTGTGTGTGTGTGTGCTTCAAGTTTTCTCAGAGGCCAGAAGAAGGCATCAGACCCTTGGAGCTGGGGTTGTAGTCAGTGTGAGACTGGGAACCCAGCTGTGGTCCTCTGCAGGAACAGCAGCACACTCAGCTCCTGAGCAATCTCTCCAGCCCCTTCTTTGCTTTTCTTTCAACTCCTTTCATACTCCTCACATCACTTAAACTTTTGATTAAATAAATACTCCAACGCACACAAATATTATTCAAACTCCATATTTACAGATGGATATTATTACCAGAAATGCTTTTTTACCCTACTTCCAAAACAAGTGACAAAAGAAATTTTAAGCTTACCTAGAAAAAAACCCTAAATATTTAAAACATACAGTTTTTTAAGGACTACTAACCTCACTCCTGTCAAAGTAAACACATGTAAATGAAAAGCTTGCTTGTCACATAATTACAGAATGCCTGATTGGCTGAAGGAAGCATATGAAAATCCATATTAGAACTATATTTGTCCATATCTATGAGACCTCGTAATTATTTATAATATACATATATTTTAAATGTTATTCAATATATAATCTGACCCAACACACACACACACACACACACATGCACACACACATACACACACATACATGCACAGAGGGAGAGGAAAAGGGAGGGGAAGAGAGAGAAAGAGAAGATGGAGAAAGATGGGAGGGAAGGAGGGAAAGAGGGAGGAAGAGAACGAGAGGGAGGAATTAGAGTGTGGAACTGGTCAGGGAGTGGTGGAAATGAAGCAGGCTTGCTTAGCAGGTGCAGAAATGCAGGTGTGGCTAGCTGGGTTTACGGAGGATAGTACCACCTCGTAACCCTGTGCAGCTACCTAGCAAAGAGGCTGAAGACAACCTGCAGTAAGTAGGTACCAAGAAAGGCTGTGACTTAGAGCTGGGTGGCCAGAGGAGAGTGTACCATGGGGGGAGCCTATAGGTCTTTGCCAAAGCAGAGAGAACAGGGTAGGGAGACTCTCCTACCTTCAGGAAAGCTGGACAGCAGGCAGAGCAGCTGCAAAGCCCTGCCGGCAGAGGGCCATGCTGCTGAACCTACCTGTAAGTAGCAGAGCTGTGCCTGCTGCAGAAACTCTGAGTCTACTTAACCCTCAGTCCTTTCCTGTGTAATTATTCATCCTCTCTGCATATTATTCAATATTTTGTAATGTTCTTTGATAGTTTTTATGTTTTCTCTATGTTGTTTTCTATCATTAGGTGGTTTCTCCTTCAGAGGTGAGCCCCTGTCCATACCACTTCTTGCAACTATGCAACACTAACCATAAGCAGAGGCCTGTGCTGCTGCTGCTGATGCTGGTGGTGGTGGTGATAATGATGATGAGGGGGGGCTTGCGACTGCATCTAGACAAATCTCAGAGAACCTAAAGAGCTAGAAGATAAGGTGCAGAAAGATTTCATGAGGGCAAAAGGCTTTCTGCATCCAGGCTTGAGTAATTTTTTAAAATTTTATTTATTTATGTGTATGAGTGTACTGTCTGTATGTAGGTTTGTGCACCCATGTCGTGCAACGCCTCGGAGGTCAGAAGAGGGTGTCGGATTCCCTTGGAACTGGAGTTCTCCTGGAATTGGAGTTACAGATGGTTCTCAGCCGCCATGTGGGTGCTGGGGATCGAACCTGGGTCCTCTGCAAGAGCAGTTGGTACTCTTAACCGCTGGGCCATCTCTCCAGCCCAAGTAATTTGTTTTAAATAAGAAGTAAAAGGAGGTGGAGTAAAATATCCAGGACCAGCAGCCTAAAGTATGCACCAACAAACACCACCACAGCAAAAAAGACAGCCAGCTTGAGCAAGGTGGAGTGCAAGGACAAACACCTGAGACTGTCCTTTGACCTCTGTACAAGTACCATGGCATATGCTTGCCCACACTCACACACACATGTGCTCACACAACACAGATACATATATACACAGATTATACACATACATACACAAAGATAAAAATTTTTAATTCAGGAAAGATATTAAAGGTCCAGAAAAAATTGCAATTACAAAAGGTAAATTGGACATATGCATTTAATTTCATTTCTTCCATTAAACCCTACCAAAACACTAATGAAATTATTTTTTTGAACACTAAAGGAAGGAATGCTAGATGACCTTAATATAGGCAAAAGCTAAATCTTGAACTGAAAGAATAAACGTGAGAAAAAATGTTGAGTGAGGCCCCTACAGGCTCTTAATGGATAGCCCAACAGCTCTGAAAGTGAGCATGTGTGTGAACAAAGAGAAGACTGAGGGGCTGGAGAGATGGCTCAGTGGTTAAGCACTCTGGCTATTCTTGCAAAGGACCGAGGTTTGGTTCCCAGCACCCATATGGCAGCCAACAACCATCTTTAACTCCATTTCCAAGGGATCAAATGCCCTCTTCTGACCTTAATGGGCATTGCCTGCCCTTGGTGTTCCTACATACATGCAGGCAAAGCACTCATATACATAAAATTAAAAAATACATTTTTAAAAAAGACAAGATTGAAAGTAATTTAAGGAGGGATTAAAAATCTGGATGAGCCAGGCGTGGTGGCACATGCCTTTAATCCCAGCACTTGGGAGGCAGAGGCAGGTGAATCTCTGTGAGTTCAAGGCCAGCCTGGTTACAGAGTGAGTTCCAGGACAGCTGGGGCTACAGGGAGACCCTGTCTCGAAAAGATAAAAAAAAAAAAAGAAAGAAAATTGTTCATGTCTGCTGCCCCTGGATCCCCAACACCAGCATGTATTTCTACAATGCTTTAAGCTAAATCTTTGCGCTATGAGTTTAACAGGTTATTATTCAGATAGGCATATTTATTACCTTTAGTAATTTTATATTTAGATTTTTAAAATGCAATACTTAAGATTGCTAATCTAAATCCATTTTAAAATGTCTCTGTAGTTCGTGTGTACTGAACCAAGGTCACTTGAAGTGTCTTAGTGTAGGTCAAAGAGTTTGCCTAGCAGGTAGATCAACTAAGAAAGAAATCCTGATTTTCTTTTCAGCTGTAATCCTATAAAAATACAGTGTTTGGAAAATAGATTTAAGTGGCTATGGATGTGACCCATTTGGTACAGGGCTTGCCTAGCATCCACAAAGCCCGGGCTTCATCCTCTAGCACTGCATTAATTGGGCACAGTGGCGCATGTTTGCAATCCCTGTTCTTGGGATGTAGAAGCAGGAGGATCTGAAGAAGTTAAGGGTTATCCTCAGCTACTTAGGAAGTTAGAGGCCATCTTAAACTCCATAAACAAACAAACAAACAGACAACCAAGCACATAAATTGGGTTGGATGAGAGATGGCTCATCGGTTTAGAGCACTGGCTGTTCTTGCAGAGGACCTGGGTTCCATTCCTAGCACCCACATGGCAGCAAACAACCATTTGTAACTCTGGTTCCAGGGGACCTGATGCCCCCTTCTGACCTCCACTGTCATTGCATGACACAAGTGCACTTACTTATATGCATGCATACATATTTTATATAAATAAAAATAATAAAATAAACAAAAGAACATCAAAGAATGCTAGATATAAATATGCCATTCTTATGTAGCAAGGTTTACTGAAAACATACCTATGTATGTCTTTCAAGTGATTCAGCAAACCTCATTAATCATGGTTCTTAAAATTGTTTGTATCCTTCTGTAGATGAAGCCCTGGGTCAGGTCTCTCCTCTTCAGACTATGAAGTTAACTCTGCAGGGAGGTAACAGAGTTGTGTTTACAGCAATCATTGCTGCTCTTGTGGCTCAGTTATTTTAGTCTTGCTGCCACTCATTAAGCTTAGGAAGAACTGTGAGTAGAGTGAGCAAAAGATAGAACAAGGAAATACAACATCACCCCTCCCCCCGTCCCATTCCTTCCACAAACAAACCCAGAAAAAGTAACACCGTACTCGCAATAGCAGGGTTTTCTCAGATACTCTTGCTCTTCTTCTCCATCCATAAATAACTTCTTAGGACCTGAAGTGAGGTTTCCAGAAACTCCCACACTTTGTCATGAGTTCCCATCATTAACAAAAGAAGTTGCAACAACTATCAGTATGAAAGTATAAAAATATTGTGACTTCTGTTTATTTCTAAAGATTATTTTAAGAACTTTTTAGATTTTTCTTTCCACTGTCAATCTTGTCATCTTGTGCTGAATTCTACATAGGTTTTTACAAAATTTGATTTTAGTGTGTGTGTGTGTATGTGTGTGTGTGTGTGTGTGTGTGTGTGTGTGTGTGTTATATGTGTTTGTGGTGTTTGTGCATACAGCTGCATCCAACTCTGGGTGCATGTAGAGGTCCAGGAAGACTATCACCCTCTTATTCCCTTGAGACAGGGTCTGTCAATCTAACCTCAAGTTAGGGGAGCAGCCAGCAAGCCTCAGTGGAGTCTCATCTATAGCCACACAATGCTGGGGTTAAGGTGCTCACACCCAGCTTCTTATGTGAGTGCTGGGATTTGCACTCAGATCCTCAGGTTCAAGCATACCCATTGAGCTATCTCTCCAGCTTCCTAATTCTATCTGGTTGACAAGACATCCTCCTATCCCCTACCGCTGCCCCTCCAGACCCGAGTTCTAGTATCCTCCACTTTCACATTGTCCCAGTTTACTGTCTCATGGGTATTTTCTTCCAGCCCTATGAGTTTCTTCCTTTCCATCCCAAGCATTGCAGAGTCAGCTTCTTGTGCTGCATAGAGCAGTGATAACTCTGAGAAGGGAGAATGCCTCATGTCTTAGTCCTCTGAGCTGAATCAATGAGTTTCCTCAGCTCCTCTGAGAACCAAGTCATCCTCTGAGAGAATAAACAGGTCTGGTGGATGAACCTTTGGAAGACAGAATTAAAGAGAATGAAGATTGTTATTTGACTGGATCCAGGGTGAGGGCAGTGACAGGCAAGGAGGTGGTGATGCATGCAGACTGTTAGGTGGCTCTAGAGCAAGGCTGGATGTGAGAGGGGGTGACCCTTCATGCAGCCTAGACACGATCAGTTCTCAACCCAGATTGTACTGTGACAAGGCCATGTTCTGAGATGGGCATTCTGAGGTGTCTTCAGGATTATTGAACACTGAGTCCAGAAGATGGTTAGATGGAGACGGAATGTCACAGCCTCTGCTGCTTCTGCATGAAGGCTTGAGGTTTTCCTCTCACTGCAGTAGTCAAGTGAGTAATAAGGAAGATGCTATCGTATTCTCTGTGCCAGGACCACTGCTCTAGCAGTGATAGAAATGATCCTGCCAGGAGCAGCCTGTGAGAGGGTACATTTGACCGTGTTGATTGAGGAGTAGCCCGTGAGAGGGTACATCTGACCGTGCTGATTGAGGAGAAGCCCGTGAGAGGGTACATCTGACCGTGCTGATTGAGGAGTAGCCCGTGAGAGGGTACATTTGACTGTGTTGATTGAGGAGTAGCCCGTGAGAGGGTACATCTGACCGTGTTGATTGAGGAGTAGCCCGTGAGAGGGTACATCTGACCGTGTTGATTGAGGAGTAGNAGAGATCTCAAATCTCAAGAGTCACACAAGCGTGCCTTTAATACCGGCTGGGAGGATAACTCCGCCCCCACAGCCACTAGATCTAATCAAGCCAAAGACCACACCTTTAATCCCAGCTGGGGGGATAACTCCAACCTCACAGCCACAAAGGCCAATCAAACCAAAGACAGCAGGACCAAACGATCAGCAATCAGCTCGCCAAGGCACCCAGTTCCTACCTGTCTTCCCCTCTTCCTGCCGCTGGGCTCAAGAGATCTCAAATCTCAAGAGTCACACAAGCGTGCCTTTAATACCGGCTGGGAGGATAACTCCGCCCCCACAGCCACTAGATCTAATCAAGCCAAAGACCACACCTTTAATCCCAGCTGGGGGGATAACTCCAACCTCACAGCCACAAAGGCCAATCAAACCAAAGACAGCAGGACCAAACGATCAGCAATCAGCTCGCCAAGGCACCCAGTTCCTACCTGTCTTCCCCTCTTCCTGCCGCTGGGCTCAAGAGATCTCAAATCTCAAGAGTCACACAAGCGTGCCTTTAATACCGGCTGGGAGGATAACTCCGCCCCCACAGCCACTAGATCTAATCAAGCCAAAGACCACACCTTTAATCCCAGCTGGGGGGATAACTCCAACCTCACAGCCACAAAGGCCAATCAAACCAAAGACAGCAGGACCAAACGATCAGCAATCAGCTCGCCAAGGCACCCAGTTCCTACCTGTCTTCCCCTCTTCCTGCCGCTGGGCTCAAGAGATCTCAAATCTCAAGAGTCACACAAGCGTGCCTTTAATACCGGCTGGGAGGATAACTCCGCCCCCACAGCCACTAGATCTAATCAAGCCAAAGACCACACCTTTAATCCCAGCTGGGGGGATAACTCCAACCTCACAGCCACAAAGGCCAATCAAACCAAAGACAGCAGGACCAAACGATCAGCAATCAGCTCGCCAAGGCACCCAGTTCCTACCTGTCTTCCCCTCTTCCTGCCGCTGGGCTCAAGAGATCTCAAATCTCAAGAGTCACACAAGCGTGCCTTTAATACCGGCTGGGAGGATAACTCCGCCCCCACAGCCACTAGATCTAATCAAGCCAAAGACCACACCTTTAATCCCAGCTGGGGGGATAACTCCAACCTCACAGCCACAAAGGCCAATCAAACCAAAGACAGCAGGACCAAACGATCAGCAATCAGCTCGCCAAGGCACCCAGTTCCTACCTGTCTTCCCCTCTTCCTGCCGCTGGGCTCAAGAGATCTCAAATCTCAAGAGTCACACAAGCGTGCCTTTAATACCGGCTGGGAGGATAACTCCGCCCCCACAGCCACTAGATCTAATCAAGCCAAAGACCACACCTTTAATCCCAGCTGGGGGGATAACTCCAACCTCACAGCCACAAAGGCCAATCAAACCAAAGACAGCAGGACCAAACGATCAGCAATCAGCTCGCCAAGGCACCCAGTTCCTACCTGTCTTCCCCTCTTCCTGCCGCTGGGCTCAAGAGATCTCAAATCTCAAGAGTCACACAAGCGTGCCTTTAATACCGGCTGGGAGGATAACTCCGCCCCCACAGCCACTAGATCTAATCAAGCCAAAGACCACACCTTTAATCCCAGCTGGGGGGATAACTCCAACCTCACAGCCACAAAGGCCAATCAAACCAAAGACAGCAGGACCAAACGATCAGCAATCAGCTCGCCAAGGCACCCAGTTCCTACCTGTCTTCCCCTCTTCCTGCCGCTGGGCTCAAGAGATCTCAAATCTCAAGAGTCACACAAGCGTGCCTTTAATACCGGCTGGGAGGATAACTCCGCCCCCACAGCCACTAGATCTAATCAAGCCAAAGACCACACCTTTAATCCCAGCTGGGGGGATAACTCCAACCTCACAGCCACAAAGGCCAATCAAACCAAAGACAGCAGGACCAAACGATCAGCAATCAGCTCGCCAAGGCACCCAGTTCCTACCTGTCTTCCCCTCTTCCTGCCGCTGGGCTCAAGAGATCTCAAATCTCAAGAGTCACACAAGCGTGCCTTTAATACCGGCTGGGAGGATAACTCCGCCCCCACAGCCACTAGATCTAATCAAGCCAAAGACCACACCTTTAATCCCAGCTGGGGGGATAACTCCAACCTCACAGCCACAAAGGCCAATCAAACCAAAGACAGCAGGACCAAACGATCAGCAATCAGCTCGCCAAGGCACCCAGTTCCTACCTGTCTTCCCCTCTTCCTGCCGCTGGGCTCAAGAGATCTCAAATCTCAAGAGTCACACAAGCGTGCCTTTAATACCGGCTGGGAGGATAACTCCGCCCCCACAGCCACTAGATCTAATCAAGCCAAAGACCACACCTTTAATCCCAGCTGGGGGGATAACTCCAACCTCACAGCCACAAAGGCCAATCAAACCAAAGACAGCAGGACCAAACGATCAGCAATCAGCTCGCCAAGGCACCCAGTTCCTACCTGTCTTCCCCTCTTCCTGCCGCTGGGCTCAAGAGATCTCAAATCTCAAGAGTCACACAAGCGTGCCTTTAATACCGGCTGGGAGGATAACTCCGCCCCCACAGCCACTAGATCTAATCAAGCCAAAGACCACACCTTTAATCCCAGCTGGGGGGATAACTCCAACCTCACAGCCACAAAGGCCAATCAAACCAAAGACAGCAGGACCAAACGATCAGCAATCAGCTCGCCAAGGCACCCAGTTCCTACCTGTCTTCCCCTCTTCCTGCCGCTGGGCTCAAGAGATCTCAAATCTCAAGAGTCACACAAGCGTGCCTTTAATACCGGCTGGGAGGATAACTCCGCCCCCACAGCCACTAGATCTAATCAAGCCAAAGACCACACCTTTAATCCCAGCTGGGGGGATAACTCCAACCTCACAGCCACAAAGGCCAATCAAACCAAAGACAGCAGGACCAAACGATCAGCAATCAGCTCGCCAAGGCACCCAGTTCCTACCTGTCTTCCCCTCTTCCTGCCGCTGGGCTCAAGAGATCTCAAATCTCAAGAGTCACACAAGCGTGCCTTTAATACCGGCTGGGAGGATAACTCCGCCCCCACAGCCACTAGATCTAATCAAGCCAAAGACCACACCTTTAATCCCAGCTGGGGGGATAACTCCAACCTCACAGCCACAAAGGCCAATCAAACCAAAGACAGCAGGACCAAACGATCAGCAATCAGCTCGCCAAGGCACCCAGTTCCTACCTGTCTTCCCCTCTTCCTGCCGCTGGGCTCAAGAGATCTCAAATCTCAAGAGTCACACAAGCGTGCCTTTAATACCGGCTGGGAGGATAACTCCGCCCCCACAGCCACTAGATCTAATCAAGCCAAAGACCACACCTTTAATCCCAGCTGGGGGGATAACTCCAACCTCACAGCCACAAAGGCCAATCAAACCAAAGACAGCAGGACCAAACGATCAGCAATCAGCTCGCCAAGGCACCCAGTTCCTACCTGTCTTCCCCTCTTCCTGCCGCTGGGCTCAAGAGATCTCAAATCTCAAGAGTCACACAAGCGTGCCTTTAATACCGGCTGGGAGGATAACTCCGCCCCCACAGCCACTAGATCTAATCAAGCCAAAGACCACACCTTTAATCCCAGCTGGGGGGATAACTCCAACCTCACAGCCACAAAGGCCAATCAAACCAAAGACAGCAGGACCAAACGATCAGCAATCAGCTCGCCAAGGCACCCAGTTCCTACCTGTCTTCCCCTCTTCCTGCCGCTGGGCTCAAGAGATCTCAAATCTCAAGAGTCACACAAGCGTGCCTTTAATACCGGCTGGGAGGATAACTCCGCCCCCACAGCCACTAGATCTAATCAAGCCAAAGACCACACCTTTAATCCCAGCTGGGGGGATAACTCCAACCTCACAGCCACAAAGGCCAATCAAACCAAAGACAGCAGGACCAAACGATCAGCAATCAGCTCGCCAAGGCACCCAGTTCCTACCTGTCTTCCCCTCTTCCTGCCGCTGGGCTCAAGAGATCTCAAATCTCAAGAGTCACACAAGCGTGCCTTTAATACCGGCTGGGAGGATAACTCCGCCCCCACAGCCACTAGATCTAATCAAGCCAAAGACCACACCTTTAATCCCAGCTGGGGGGATAACTCCAACCTCACAGCCACAAAGGCCAATCAAACCAAAGACAGCAGGACCAAACGATCAGCAATCAGCTCGCCAAGGCACCCAGTTCCTACCTGTCTTCCCCTCTTCCTGCCGCTGGGCTCAAGAGATCTCAAATCTCAAGAGTCACACAAGCGTGCCTTTAATACCGGCTGGGAGGATAACTCCGCCCCCACAGCCACTAGATCTAATCAAGCCAAAGACCACACCTTTAATCCCAGCTGGGGGGATAACTCCAACCTCACAGCCACAAAGGCCAATCAAACCAAAGACAGCAGGACCAAACGATCAGCAATCAGCTCGCCAAGGCACCCAGTTCCTACCTGTCTTCCCCTCTTCCTGCCGCTGGGCTCAAGAGATCTCAAATCTCAAGAGTCACACAAGCGTGCCTTTAATACCGGCTGGGAGGATAACTCCGCCCCCACAGCCACTAGATCTAATCAAGCCAAAGACCACACCTTTAATCCCAGCTGGGGGGATAACTCCAACCTCACAGCCACAAAGGCCAATCAAACCAAAGACAGCAGGACCAAACGATCAGCAATCAGCTCGCCAAGGCACCCAGTTCCTACCTGTCTTCCCCTCTTCCTGCCGCTGGGCTCAAGAGATCTCAAATCTCAAGAGTCACACAAGCGTGCCTTTAATACCGGCTGGGAGGATAACTCCGCCCCCACAGCCACTAGATCTAATCAAGCCAAAGACCACACCTTTAATCCCAGCTGGGGGGATAACTCCAACCTCACAGCCACAAAGGCCAATCAAACCAAAGACAGCAGGACCAAACGATCAGCAATCAGCTCGCCAAGGCACCCAGTTCCTACCTGTCTTCCCCTCTTCCTGCCGCTGGGCTCAAGAGATCTCAAATCTCAAGAGTCACACAAGCGTGCCTTTAATACCGGCTGGGAGGATAACTCCGCCCCCACAGCCACTAGATCTAATCAAGCCAAAGACCACACCTTTAATCCCAGCTGGGGGGATAACTCCAACCTCACAGCCACAAAGGCCAATCAAACCAAAGACAGCAGGACCAAACGATCAGCAATCAGCTCGCCAAGGCACCCAGTTCCTACCTGTCTTCCCCTCTTCCTGCCGCTGGGCTCAAGAGATCTCAAATCTCAAGAGTCACACAAGCGTGCCTTTAATACCGGCTGGGAGGATAACTCCGCCCCCACAGCCACTAGATCTAATCAAGCCAAAGACCACACCTTTAATCCCAGCTGGGGGGATAACTCCAACCTCACAGCCACAAAGGCCAATCAAACCAAAGACAGCAGGACCAAACGATCAGCAATCAGCTCGCCAAGGCACCCAGTTCCTACCTGTCTTCCCCTCTTCCTGCCGCTGGGCTCAAGAGATCTCAATATATGGATATTTTAATGGGAGAAAAGGAACAGGAGTGAGTGCATTTGTTGCTAAAATCCAGTGTTTGACCCATAGTTTTTTTAATTATTTCTTTTTATTTTATGTGTATGAATGTTTTGCCTGCAAATATTTAAGTTCATGCATATGTGCAATACTTGTGGAGGCCAGAAGGGGGTGTCAGATCTCCTGGAACTGGAGTTACAGGTGGTTGTTAGCTGCCATGTAAATGCTGGGAATGGAACCCAGGTCTTCTGGAAGAGCAGCCAGTGCTTTTAGCCACTGAGCCATCTCTCCAGCCCTAGAGTCATTGGTTTTGAAACTCCTGTTTCAATTCATAGACTTTAGAACAGTTCTAATGCAAGAACTGACCCTATTTGTCAGACAAGGTGGCCTGAGGGAGTCACATACAGGAAGACAAAAGCCAGTTAAGAGCCTGTATGGTGAGATCATTGTAGAATATAGAATTAAATACAGAATAGACCCGAGTGTGAGGCCGAGCCTATCCAAGTTTGGACTGCCTTTCCCCCTCTCTACAGTTTCCTAAGGAAAGGGTTCTGTCTGTACTGCATTCCTTGTTCCTGCTAGAGTGTAAGCAGAACTATCTGAAGATATCTGAGGGAGACTAGAGAAGGGAGAGGTGTGGGAATGGTGAGACGAGAAAGACAAGAAGCTAGTTCTTTTCTAGGTGACCTCAAGTACATGAAAGAAGAAAAACTTTTAGTTTTACACTTTTTTGGTATTTTTGAGACAGGGTCTCCCTTTTAGTACCAGGTGTCCTGGAGCTTGCTCTGTAGACCAGACACAGTAGCTCTATGCCTGACACTGCATAATATATGTATTATAGAGGGTGGTTGTCTCCAAAATTTCTAAGACCTGATTTGTCCTTGAGTAACAATATTTCTGAAGTTTTGTTATCTTAACTTCAAAAGAGAAAATAATAGAAAAATCATTTTCTAGACTATACTTTGTGATAATAAACACATAATGAACAAAATTTTAAACTAGTTACATTTAAAAACAACTTCATATAAATACATCTTGCATACACACCTTGGCATTTATATGAATACATTTTGCAAATCAATTGAAGAATATAGTATATACTACCACTGTTTCCATAGATTGAAACATCTGTGTGTATCTGAAAAGGGAAGAAATAGCATGTTATGTAAAACCCTAAGTTTATAGACACATTAGCATGCACACACACAAATACATTCTATTTAGTCTTTCACATAATGAGAGTCAGCACTGGTGATGCTCACTCATCACCTCAGAACTGGCAAGACACATACAGTTTTTATTCTTTTGGAAATGCTCACAGCTCTATGAAAAATTCTGCCATCCTGGAAGTTGGTGTAATTGCCTCAGCAGAACCAAGGAGAAGGTGATGCAACTGCTCTGTTGAGATCACCCTGAACCATCTGTTGTTGGAAGTGAGCCTTTGCTCTCCAAATTCCTCCCCAAGCCTGTATATCTGGAGTGTCTCCATGATGCTGAAGGTCTTCACAATGTCTCCCAGTCTTGGCATCATCGTTTGGGGGACCTGTCAGGTTGCTTTCCCTTTGTCTATGAGTCATGATAACATCACCTGCGGCCCCTTCAGCCCAGGAGCTCACACTTTCATGGTACTTCCCTAAGAAGCTCCCTTGGCCAGACTCCTCAGGGAAGAAGGAGGGGCAAGAAAAGGGAAGTGTCTTAGTTACTTTTCCTGTTGCTATAGTAAAATACTCTGACAGGAGCTGGAGAGATGACTCAGTGGTTAAGAGCCTCAGATGCTCTTGCAGAGGACCCAGGTTCAGTTCCCAGCACCCATATAGTAGCTAACAACTGTTCTTCACTTCAGTTCTAGGGAACCCAAAGCCTTCTTGTGACCTCCATGGGCATTGCACAACATGGATGCATTTACATACATGTAGGCAATACACTCATATACATAAAATAAAAATAATAAATAAAATATTAAAACATACTCTGACAAAAGTAAAAGAGAAACGATTGATTTGGGCTCACAGTTCAAGGGCATCATGGCAGAGAAGTCAAGGCAACAGGATCCTTAAGCAGCTGAGCACACTGTCAGGGAGAATAGAGCATGAGCTCAGCTCACTATTCTCCTTTTGTCCAGTCCAGGATCACAGGACAGGGAATGGACCCACCTGCAGTGGGCGGCCTTTCCATATCAACTGACCTATCAAGATAACACCCACAGATGAGCACACAGGGTTGTCTGTCTCCCCAGTGATTCTGTATCTCATTATTGACAGTGATTAACCATTACAGGAGAGGGACTTTGGGAGGCAGGAGTTTGTTCATATGTTCAACATATAATATATTCTTTTATGAAAACTTTACAAAGTAAATAAAATTTTAAAAACGCCCCAGTTAGTAATTTCCTATTCTATTTTTGGCCCAAAGGCCTAAATTTATTTATTTATTTTGCAGGGGAGGTCAATTAATTTTTAAAATTACTGCACAAAATAATGGGTTTAATTATGACATTTTATGTGAGTATGTCATTGTGATTTGTTCATTTTGTATCTTAATCTACAATTTTACAGATGAGTAAACTCACATACAAAAGGATTTAACTATTGTCAGCTTTCCCATAATCAGTTAGAAGAGGAACGTAAGTCAAAAGAGTTAGGAATTAATCACAGTCTTCTGATTCTAAAATTGTACTCTCTTGACAGCCCCATTCTACGGAATTAAATGATGAGAGAGACATACCGTGAGAGGAGCTGGGGATAGGTACAGCTACCCAGACCTTAAACATGGAAATGACACCGTCTTCATTGCTTTCTTCCTTTTTTGTGGGTGTGCATGTTCATGTGTGTGAGTTCAGACTTGTTCATGCCATGGTATGTGTGTGGAGGTCTGAGGACAACTTCTGTCTTTTTGAGATGGGGTCTCATTGCTGCTGCCCATGACTATCCATGGATTTCCCCATCTCCCCATCATCTCACCGTGGGGTGCTGGGTTGCAGACATGTGCAGACTACGGCATCTGCTCACAGAGGTCTGGAAATCTGAGCTCAAGTTGTGCAGCAAGTACTTCACCCACTGAGCCATCACTTTAGCCCGTCTTTGTCAATATAGTACATAGGACAGGCCTCATGGTGTGAAAGATAGAATTCCTTTTTAAGGTTTGGCATTTATTTTACCTCTATTTTCCTTTAGTGCTGTCAAAATTTCAGGACTAACATTTAAGTTTTTTATCAATTTTCAACTCATTTTTGTATAGGGTGAGAGATACAGTTCTAGTTTTATTCTTTTACATGTGGACATCCAATTTCCCCAGCACCTTTTGTTGAGGTCTTTTTCTTTTCTTTTTCTTCACTTCTTTTCTTCTTTCTTTCTTTCTTTCTTTCTTTCTTTCTTTCTTTCTTTCTTTCTTTCTTTCTTTCTTTCTTTTTTTTCTTTTCTTTTCTTTCTGCCATTTTGAGATAAGGTCTTCCTGTAGCCCAGCTGGCCTGGTACTCATGATGTAAAATAAGCTGGTCTTGAGCTTACAGAGATTTGCCTGCCTCTGTCTCCCAAGTGCTGGGGATATTTTTTCCTAATGTATATTTAAAGACCTTTATTAAAAAAATGAGAAAAAAGACCTTTATTAAAAATTAGGTGGTTTATTTCTGGATCCTATATCTGATCCCATGAGTCACTGTGTCTGTTTTTGTTTCTATGACTCTATAATGTATTTTGAGATCAGATATTGTGTTCTTTCTGCTTAGAATTGCTTGGGATATTTGCTATCATTTGTGCTTTCATATACATTTTAGAATTTTTTATTGCTCTGTAAAAATAATTGTAATTTTAAAAAAGAGGGGGCTGGAGAGATGGCTCAGCACTTAAGAGCACTGACTGCTCTTGCAGAGGACCCGGTTTGATCCCCAGCACCCACATGGTGGCTAAGAACCGTCTTTAACTCCAGTTCCGGAGGAATCTGATGCCCTCTTCTGAACTCCACAGCATTGCACAACATGGGTGCACCAACATACATGCAGACAGTACACTCATACACATAAAAAATAATAAATAAATCATAAAATAATTGTAATTTTGATGGAGATTGCATTGAAACTGTGGGTTTCTCTCAGTAATATAGCCATTTGTTTTGCAATATTGATTCTTCCATCTTCTAGGGTCCTTAATTTTTTTAAGGAGTCTTAAAAGTTTTCACCATAGAGGCCTATCCCCTCTTTGATTAAGTGTTTGTTTCTCAAAGCTATGGTTAGTGAGAATTTTTTTCTGGATTTCTTTCTTAGCAAGCTCATTATTGGCATATACAGAGAGGCTGCTGATTTCTGTATGTTGATTTTGGATCTTGCTACTTTGATGAAGGTGTTTATGGGCTCCAATGGTTTTCTGGTGGAGATTTAAGGGCCTCAGGCATAGAAGCATATCACCTGTAAACAGGGGACTTGGAGTTCCCCTTCCTGTTTATGTCCTTTTTATTTCTTCTTGTTAGAGAGGAAGAACTCTTAATCAATCTAGACTATAGATCTACCAATTTCTCTGGTCTGAGAAAACGTGGGGCAAGAGGGCAAGAAATCAGTGCCACGGCTGCCCTGTTAGCACTGGGCCTGCTCAGCCACCATCTTCTCTCGTGTGCATTCTCAGGTCATACCGAGCCTCCTCAATTCAACAGTCTGTCTTTCTAGCTCAACCAATATTCAGCAGGCATGGTACAGGGTAAAGAACATGGATTTTAGAGAATGAGAATTTTCTTTTAAGAATTGTTATGCTGAGTGAAGTAACACAGTCCCAGAAAAACAAACGTCGAATGGTATCTCTCATCTGTGGATGCTAATGCCAATTACCTAGTTGTAAGTATTTCTTGTGTAGGGCCCCCTGAGCTTTTGTCCAAAGCAGTTGGGTGTAAAGCATATTGGAAACAATAACAACAACAACAAGAACAACAACAGAAAGGACTGCATCAAAGAACTGACTGAAACAGTGAACTTCTGCTCAAAACAGTCAACTTCCTCATGGAGAATATTGAGAAAGACTGGGAAAGAGATGAAAAGCATGTTTGACAGAATGCATGAGCTCTGGCAGGGTGGGGGAATGGGCGGGAACACGGGTCTAGATTTGTTAAAAAAATAAAAATAAATTTATGTGAAAAATAAATAAATAAAATTAAAAAAAGAAAGAATTGTTACACTATAGAGCAGCAAGCACACTCCAGCACTCAGCTGTATATATGTAGATAAAATAATCCCACCCCTATACCTTCAATCATATGCTGTAAATGAGTGCCATGGACCAAATGTCAACACCTGTGTTCCACTAGCTAAGGGTTTCTCTGGCCACTGATGCGAGGCTATTGTTCATTTTCATCATAGGCAACGCCAGGTATAAATGTCCTTCAGCATGGTTCTCTCACAGAGACTAACAAGAAATCATTAGTAGCTCAACTTCCCTCTTTTTGTAGGATTGTACACCTCTGAGCCACATGCTTGTACTGGCCCTGAGTGATTCTGTCAGGAGACTAAGTCCCAGTTACCCACAGTGGTGGCTGGCTCAGTAAAAAATTATTGCCTTCCTCTTCTTTTTTATTTTTTTAATCTTTTTGATACAGGGTCTCCCTTTAATCCCAGCTGGCCTGGAGATTGCTTATGTAGACGAGGCTGGCTTTGAACTCACAGAAA
>VZQC01015330.1:103422-287882 GCA_009823505.1 Rhizomys pruinosus | reverse complement strand
CTACGGCATCTGCTCACAGAGGTCTGGAAATCTGAGCTCAAGTTGTGCAGCAAGTACTTCACCCACTGAGCCATCACTTTAGCCCGTCTTTGTCAATATAGTACATAGGACAGGCCTCATGGTGTGAAAGATAGAACTCGTTTTTAAGGTTTGGCATTTATTTTACCTCTATTTTCCTTTAGTGCTGTCAAAATTTCTGGACTAACTAAGTTTTTTTTATCAATTTTCAACTCATTTTTGTATAGGGTGAGAGATACAGTTCAAGTTTTATCTCTTTTACGTGTGGACATCCAATTTTCCCAGCACCTTTTGTTGAGGTCTTTTTCTTTTCTTTTTCTTCACTTCTTTTCTCTCTCTCTCTTTCTTTCTTTCTTTCTTTCTTTCTTTCTTTCTTTCTTTCTTTCTTTCTTTCTTTCTTTCTTTTTCTTTCTTTTCTTTTCTTTCTGCCATTTTGAGATAAGGTCTTCCTGTAGCCCAGCTGGCCTGGCACTCATAATGTAAAATAAGCTGGTCTTGAGCTTACAGAGATTTGCCTGCCTCTGCCTCCCAAGTGCTGGGGATGTTTTTTTCTAATGTATATTTAAAGACCTTTATTAAAAAATGAGAAAAAAGACCTTTATTAAAAATTAGGTGGTTTATTTCTGGACCCTATATCTGATCTCATGAGTCGCTGTGTCTGTTTTTGTTTCTATGATTCTATAATGTATTTTGAGATCAGATATTGTGTTCTTTCTGCTTAAAATTGCTTGGGATATTTGCTATCATTTGTGCTTTCATCTACATTTTAGAATTTTTTATTGCTCTGTAAAAATAATTGTAATTTTAAAACAGGGGGGGCTGGAGAGATGGCTCAGCACTTAAGAGCACTGACTGCTCTTACAGAGGACCCGGTTTGATCCCCAGCACCCACATGGTGGCTAAGAACCGTCTTTAACTCCAGTTCCGGAGGAATCTGATGCCCTCTTCTGAACTCCACAGCATTGCACAACATGGGTGCACCAACATACATGCAGACAGTACACTCATACACATAAAAAATAATAAATAAATAAATAAATAAATAAATAAAATAATTGTAATTTTGATGGAGATTGCATTGAAACTGTGGGTTTCTCTCAGTAATATAGCCATTTGTTTTGTAATATTGATTCTTCCATCTTCTAGGGTCCTTAATTTTTTTTAGGAGTCTTGAAAGTTTTCACCATAGAGGCCTATCCCCTCTTTGATTAAGTGTTTGTTTCTCGAAGCTATAGTTAGTGAGAATTTTTTTCTGGATTTCTTTCTTAGCAAGCTCATTATTGGCATATACAGAGAGGCTGCTGATTTCTGTATGTTGATTTTGGATCTTGCTACTTTGATGAAGGTGTTTATGGGCTCCAATGGTTTTCTGGTGGAGATTTAAGGGCCTCAGGCATAGAAGCATATCACCTGTAAATAGGGGGCTTGGAGTTCCCCTTCCTATTTATGTCCTTTTTATTTCTTCTTGTTAGAGAGGAAGAACTCTTAATCAATCTAGACTATAGATCTACCAATTTCTCTGGTCTGAGAAAACGTGGGGCGAGAGGGCAAGAAATCAGAGCCATGGCTGCCCTGTTAGCACTGGGCCTGCTCAGCCACCATCTTCTCTCGTGTGCATTCTCAGGTCATACCTAGCCTCCTCAATTCAACAGTCTGTCTTTCTAGCTCAACCAATATTCAGCGGGCATGGTACAGGGTAAAGAACATGGATTTTAGAGAATGAGAATTTTCTTTTAAGAATTGTTATGCTGAGTGAAGTAACACAGTCCCAGAAAAACAAACGACGAATGGTATCCCTCATCTGTGGATGCTAATGCCAATTACCTAGTTGTAAGTATTTCTTGTGTAGGGCCCCCTGAGCTTTTGTCCAAAGCAGTTGGGTGTAAAGCATATTGGAAACAATAACAACAACAACAAGAACAACAACAGAAAGGACTGCATCAAAGAACTGACTGAAACAGTGAACTTCTGCTCAAAACAGTCAACTTCCTCATGGAGAATATTGAGAAAGACTGGGAAAGAGATGAAAAGCATGTTTGACAGAATGCATGAGCTCTGGCAGGGTGGGGGAATGGGCGGGAACACGGGTCTAGATTTGTTAAAAAAATAAAAATAAATTTATGTGAAAAATAAATAAATAAAATTAAAAAAAGAAAGAATTGTTACACTATAGAGCAGCAAGCACACTCCAGCACTCAGCTGTATATATGTAGATAAAATAATCCCACCCCTATACCTTCAATCATATGCTGTAAATGAGTGCCATGGACCAAATGTCAACACCTGTGTTCCACTAGCTAAGGGTTTCTCTGGCCACTGATGCGAGGCTATTGTTCATTTTCATCATAGGCAACGCCAGGTATAAATGTCCTTCAGCATGGTTCTCTCACAGAGACTAACAAGAAATCATTAGTAGCTCAACTTCCCTCTTTTTGTAGGATTGTACACCTCTGAGCCACATGCTTGTACTGGCCCTGAGTGATTCTGTCAGGAGACTAAGTCCCAGTTACCCACAGTGGTGGCTGGCTCAGTAAAAAATTATTGCCTTCCTCTTCTTTTTTATTTTTTTAATCTTTTTGATACAGGGTCTCCCTTTAATCCCAGCTGGCCTGGAGATTGCTTATGTAGACGAGGCTGGCTTTGAACTCACAGAAATCTGCCTGCCCCTGCCTCCTGAGTGCTGGAATTAGAGGCAGGGTGAAACATATTCTTTTTATTGTTATTAAACTTTTCCATACATCATACATCATTTCTCAATCCAATTTAGAGTCACTTCCCTTTCCCTGCTCCCCACCTTACCTGAGTTCCCGCACTCTGCATACATATCTTGAATCTTTTTCTGAGTCTTTCCAGAGTTTTGTTTTCAAAGCAGAGGCTTATTGTTTTGGGGAGAACTTCACTGTTTCAGTCTGTTTTTTTCCACTTCTTTTGTTGTTGTTCCCTCCAATTTGTATTGCTTCAATATACATATATATATACATATATACATACACATATACACATAAATAAGTATATACATACATACATACATACATACATACACATATCATCTGAATTGGAGGATTTTCTTTTCTTTTTTCTTTCCTTTTTTTTTTTAAGCTAAAAGATGTCATGTTTTCCTTAAGGAAGTATTTGAAGGCTCCTCCTTGGCAGCCCCAACAGCTATCAATCCTGCCCTTGTGCTCCACACTGGGGTCTTTCCTTCCCATGGTCACCCAAATGAGGTCCAGTAAGCACCATGTCCTGTCCTGATCTTCCTGTACTGGCCTCCATGATATAGCCTGGGTAGTCTAACAATGGCAGTCTATACTCTGAAGAGAGTGAAACCCCAGTAGCTGCTCAGTCTGTAAGCCTGATGTCTCAGCAGTCCCCATCTGGCATTGAAGGTTTGGAGGATTCTTGGAGAGACATGAGTCTTCAGTCCATATTGGAGGGTTAAAAAGCTGTGTCTCATGTCTTTGAAGGATGGCAAAAGCAGTGGCAGCCACAGAGTAGATGCACTTGCCAGTAAGAATTGAAGAGAGGCAAAACAACACCCCCAGGTGAACCATTTACACTCGAATCTGGCTCATGGTCATTCCTGAGGGAACCCAACATAGGAGCTAGATTTGCCATGATCCTGAAATGCCCCACTGGTTTAGATCTACTGGACTGCTCTAGGAAGTTAACTGTAAAAACAACAGGAACAGTGTTTGGGGAAGAGAGAATGAGTCTAGAAGATGACTATGGGTTGGCTGATCATGAAGACACATGATCAGCTTTCCTTGGCTGGGCCTGGAATTGCTTCAAATTGCTTTTTGCTATAGGTCTGCACGGCCTACATCTACATGCAAGACTAAGGTAACATTTCATAGGACACACATATGGTTTCTAAATGTATAAATAGTCTGAACATAAGCAAGAAGCTTTTTAAAGATTTATTTTTATTTATGTGGGCATCTGTGTACGTATGCTACTTGTGCCCAGGTGTCTGTAGAGGCCAGAAGAGAGAGGCAGGGCCACTGGAAGTGGAGTTACAGTCTCTGTAAGGACTGTATGGGCTTTTAGCCATTGAGACATCTCTCCAGGCTCATAAGGGACAATTTTTGCCTGTAGGGGCTGGAGAGATGGCTCAGTAGTTAAGAGCAGTGGCTGCTGTTACAGAGGATATGGGTTTGATTTCTAGCACCCACATGGGGGCTAAAAATTGTAACTCCAGTTCTAGGGGATCCAACACCCTCTTCTGACCTCTGTGGGAATTTCAAATATAAAATAAAACTAAAAAATTAAATGTCATATACCATCCTGTATATTTAAGACATGAGTTATTTAGTATTTCCAACATTTTTGGGGAAAAGATGTGGTGGACACATCCTTGTCTGAGGATGGAGATCTTGTGGCAGGGCCCATCCAAATCTGAGGATGCTGAGTGCATGGTGGCCACATCGTAATCTGAGGATGCTGAGCGCATGGCCACCCCTTCCTAATCTGAGGATGCTGAGCGCATGGCCACCCCTTCCTAATCTGAGGATGCTGAGCGCATGGCCACCTCATCCTAATCTGAGGATGCTGAGCGCATGGCCACCCCATCCTATTCTGAGGATGCTGAGCGCATGGCGGCCCCATCCATATCTGAGGATGCTGAGCACGTGGTGGCCCCCTCTTAATTTGAGGATGCTGAGTGCGTGGTGGCCCACTCCTAATTTGAAGCTGCTGAGCGCGTGGTAGCTCCATCCTAATTTGAGGATGCTGAGTGCGTGGCGGGCCCCATCCCAATTGGAGGATGCTGAGCATGTTGCAGGCCCCATCCTAATCTGAGGATGCTGAGCATGTGGTGGCCCCATACTTATCTCAGAATGCTGAGTGTGTTGTGGGCCCTATCTTAATTTGAGGATGCAGAGCGCATGGCGGGCCGTATCCTAATTTGAGGATGCTGAGTGCGTGGTGGTCCCATCATAATTTGAGGATGCTGAGCACGTGGTGGCCACATCCTTGTCTGAGGATGGTGAGTTTTTGGCAGGCCCCATCCTATTCTGAGGATGCTGAGTGTGTGGAGGCCCCATCCTAATCTGATGATGCTGAGCATGTGGCAGCCCCATCCTATTCTTAGGATGCTGAGCACGTGGTGGCCCCATCCTTGTCTGAGGATGGTGATCTTTTGGAAGGCCCTATCCAAATCTGAGCATGCTGAGCCTGTGGTGGCCCCAACCTAATCTGAGGATGCTGAGCGCGTGTCGGCCCCATCCTAATCTGAGGATGCTGAGCACGTGTCGGCCCCATCCTAATCTGAGGATTCTGAGCATGTGGCGACCCCTTCTTAATCTGAGGATTTTGAGCACTGGGTGAACCCATCCTAATCTGAGGATGCTGAGCATGTAATGTGCCCCATCCTAAACTGAGGATGCTGAGCGCGTGGCTGCCCCATCCTAATCTGAGGATGCCGAGCATGTGCCGGGCCCCATCATAGTCTGAGGATTCTGAGCACATGTCTGTCCAATCCTAATCTGAGAATGCTGAGCGCTTGGTGGTCCCAACCAAATATGAGGATGCTGAGCGCATGGCGACCCCATCGTAATCTGAGGATGCTGAGCACATGGCCATCCCTTCCTAACCTGAAGATTCTGAGCGCATGGCCGCCCCATCCTAATCTGAGGATGTGGAGCGCATTGTGGCCCCATCCCAATATCAAGACGATGAGCGCATGGCGGCCACATCCTAATCTGAGAATGCTCAGCACATGGCCATCCCATCCTAATCTGAGTATGCTGAGCACATGGCCGCCCCATCCTAATCTGAGGATGCTGAGCGCATGGCTGCCCCATCCTAATCTGAGGATGCTGAGCGCATGGCCACCCATTCCTAATCTGAGGATGCTGAGCACATGGCCACCCCATCCTAATATGAGGATGCTGAACACATGCCGGCCCCATCCATATCTGAGGATGATGAGCACGGGGTGGCCCCATTCTAATCTGATGATGCTGAGCACATGGTGGCCCCTCCTAATTTGAGGATGCTGAATTCTTGGTGGCCCACTCCTAATTTGAGGATGCTGAGTGTGAGATGGCTCCATCCTAATTTGAGGATGCTGAGTTTGTTGCAGGCCCCATCCCAATTGGAGGATGCTGAGAATGTTGCAGGCCCCATCCTAATCTGAGGATGCTGAGCACGTGGTGGCTCCATCCTAATTTGAGGATGCTAAGTGTGTGGTGGTCCCATCCTAATTTGAGGATGGTGAGTGCATGGCGGGCCCCATCTTAATTTGAGGATGCTGAGTGTGTAGTGGCCCCATCATAATTTGAGGATGCTGAGCGCATGGTGGCCACATTCTTGTCTGAGCATGGTGAGCTTTTGGCAGGCCCCATCCTATTCTGAGGATGCTGAGCATGTGGCGGCCCCATCCTAATCTGATGATGCTGTGCGTGTGGTGGGCCCATCCTAATCTGAGGATGCTGAGCAGGTGGTGGCCCCATCCTAATCTGAGGTTGCTGAGTCTGTGGTGGCCCCATCATAATTTGAGGATGCTGAGCGTGTGGTGGCCACATCCTAATCTGAGGATGCTGAGCGCATGGCCACCCCTTCCTAATCTGAGGATGCTGAGTGCATGGCAGCCCCATTCATATCTGAGGATGCTGAGCACGTGGAGGCCCCCTCCAAATTTGAGGATGCTGAGTGCGTGGTGGCCCCCTCCTAATTTGAGGATGCTGAGTGCATGGTGGCTCCATCCTAATTTGAGGATGCTGAGTGCGTGGCAGGCCCCATCCCAATTGGAGGATGGTGAGCATGTTGTGGGCCCCATCCTAATCTGAGGATGCTGAGCATGTGGTGGCCCCATCCTAATATGAGGATGGTGAGTGAATGGCGGACCCATCCTAATCTAAGGATGCTGAGCATGTGGTGGCTCCATCCTAATTTGAGGATGCTGAGTACTTGGCAGGCCCCATCCCAATTGGAGGATGGTGAGCATGTTGTGGGCCCCATCCTAATCTGAGGATGCTGAGCATGTGGTGGCCCCATCCTAATCTGAGAATGCTGAGTGTGTGGCGGGTCCTATCTTAATTTGAGGATGCTGAGCGCGTGTCGGGCCCTATCCTAATTTGAGGATGCTGAGTGTGTGGTGGCCCCATCATAATTTGAGGATGCTGAGCGCGTGGTGGCCACATTCTTGTCTGAGGATGGTGAGCTTTTGGCAGGCCCCATCCTATTCATAGGAAGCCGAGCATGTGGCGACCCCATCCTAATCTGATGATGCTGAGCGTGTGGTGGCCCCATTCTAATCTGAGGATGCTGAGTGTGTGGTGGGCCCTATCTTCATTTGAGGATGCTGAGTGCGTGGTAGCCCCATCATAATTTGAGGATGCTGAGCGCGTGGTGGCCACATCCTTGTCTGAGGATGGTGAGATTTTGGCAGGCCCCATCCTATTCTGTGGATGCTGAGGGCATGGTGGACCCATCATAATCTGATGATGCTGAGCGTGTGGCAGCCCCATCCTAATCTGAGGATGCTGAGTGCATGGTGGCCCCATCCTAATCTCAGAATGCTGAGCATATGGTGGCCCCATCCTAATCTGAGAATCCTGATTGTGTGGTGTACCCTATCTTAATTTGAGGATGCTGAGTATGTGGCGGGCCCTATCCTAATTTGAAATTGCTGAGTCTGTGGTGGCCTCTTCCTAATCTGTGGATGCTGAGTGCATGGCCACCTCATCCTAATCTGAGGATGCTGAGCGCATGGCCACCCCATCCTATTCTGAGGATGCTGAGCGCATGGCGGCCCCATCCATATCTGAGGATGCTGAGCACATGGTGGCCCCCTCCTAATTTGAGGATGCTGAGTGCGTGGTGGCCCCCTCCTAATTTGAGGATGCTGAGCGCATGGTAGCTCCATCCTAATTTGAGGATGCTGAGTGCGTGGCGGGCCCCATCCCAATTAGAGGATGCTGAGCATGTTGCAGGCCCCATACTAATCTGAGGATGCTGAGCACGTGGCGGCCCCATACTAATCTGAGGATGCTGAGCACGTGGCGGCCCCATCCTAATTTGAGGATGCTGAGGGCGTGGTAGCCCCATACTAATTTGAGGATGGTGAGTGCATGGTGGGCCCCATCCTAATCTGAGGATGTTGAGCAAGTGGCGGCCCCATACTTATCAGAGAATCCTGAGTGCGTGGTTGGCCCTATCTTAATTGGAGGATGCTGAGCCCATGGTGGCCACATCCTTGTCTGAGGATGGTGAGCTTTTGGCAGGCCCCATGCTATTCTGAGGATGCTGAGCGTGTGGAGGTCCCATCCTAATCTGATGATGCTGAGCGTGTGGCAGCCCCATCCTAATCTTAGGATGCTGAGCGCATGGTGGCCCCATTCTTGTCTGAGGATGGTGATCTTTTGGAAGGCCCCATCCAAATCTGAGCATGCTGAGCCTGTGGTGGCCCCAACCGAATCTGAGGATGCTGAGCGTGTGGTCCCCCAACCTAATCTGAGGATGCTAAGTATGTGGCGGCCCCATCCTAATATGAGAATGCTGAGTGTGTGGTGGGCCCTATCTTAATTTGAGGATGCTGAGCCCGTGGGGGGCCCTATCCTAATTTGAGGATGCTGAGTGCGTGGTGGCCCCATCATAATTTGAGGATGGTGAGCGCGTGGTGGCCATATAATTGTCTGAGAATGGTGAGCATTTGGCAGGCCCCATCCTATTCTGAGGATGCTGAGCGCATGGTGGCCACATCATTGTCTGAGAATGGTGAGCTTTTGGCAGGCCCCATCCTATTCTGAGGATGCTGAGTGTGTGGCAGCCCCGTCCTAATCTGAGAATGATGAGTGTGTGGTGGGCCCTATCTTAATTTGAGGATACTGAGTGCTTGGTGGGCCCTATCCTAATTTGGGGTTGCTGAATGCATGGCGGCCCCATCATAATTTGAGGATGCTGACCATGTGGTGGCCACATCCTTGTCTGAAGATGGTGAGCTTTTGGCAGGCCCCATCCTAATCTGAGGATGCTGAGCATGTGGCGACCCCTTCTTAATCTGAGGATTTTGAGCACTGGGTGAACGCATCCTAATGTGAGAACGTTGAGCATGTAATGTGCCCCATCCTAAACTTAGGATGCTGAGCACGTGGCTGCCCCATCCTAATCTGAGGATGATGAGCATGTGCTGGGCCACACCATAGTCTGCAGATTCTGAGCGCATGCCCGTCCATTCTTAATCTGAGGATGTGGAGCACATTGTGGCCCCATCCCAGTATGAAGATGATGAGCACATGGCGGCTACATCCTAATCTGAGGATGCTCAGCACATGGCCATCCCATCCTAATCTGAGGATGCTGAGCACGTGGTTGTCCCATCCTAATATGAAGATTCTGAGCGCATGGCCACCCCATCCTAATCTGAGGATGTGGAGTGCATTGTGGCCCCACCCCAATATGAAGATGATGAGTGCATGGCAGCCCCATACTAATCTGAGGATACTCAGCACATGGCCTTCCCACCCTAATCTGAGGATGCTGAGCACGTGGCCGCCCCATCCTAATCTGAGGATGCTGAGCGTATGGTGGCCCCATTCTAATCTGAGGATGCTGAGTGCATGGCCGCCCCCTCCTAATCTGAGGATGCTGAGTGCATGGCCACCCCTTCCTAATCTGAGGATTCTAAGCATGTGGCCACCTCATCCTAATCTGAGGATGCTGAGTGCATGGCCGCCCCATCCTAATCTGAGGATGCTGAGAGCATTGCCACCCCTTCCTAATATGAGGATGCTGAGTGCATGGCCACCCCATCCTAATATGAGAATGCTGAATGCATGGCCACACCTTCCTAATCTGAGGATGATGAGCGCATGGCCACCCCATCCTAATATGAGGATGATGAACGCATGGCCACCCCTTCCTAATCTGAGGATGCTGAACGCATGGCCAACTCATTCTAATATGAGGATGCTGAGTGCATGGCCGCCCCATTCTAATCTGAGGATGCTGAGCACATGGCCATCCCTTGCTAATCTGATGATGCTGAGTGCATGGCCACCCCATCCTAATATGAGGATGCTGAATGCATGGCCACCCCTTCATAATCTGAGGATTCTGAGCGCATGGCCACCTCATCCTAATCTGAGGATGCTGAGTGCATGGCCACCCCTTCCTAATCTGATGACGCTGAGCGCATGGGCACCCCATCCTAATATGAGGATGCTGAGTGCATGGCCACCCCATCGTAATGTGAGGATTCTGAGCGCGTGGCCACCTCATCCTAATCTGAGGATGCTGATCGCATGGCCACCCCTTCCTAATCTGAGGATGCTGATCGCATGGCCACCCCTTCCTAATCTGAGGATGCTGAGCACATGGCCACCCCATCCTAATAGGAGGATTCTGAACGCATGCTGGCCCCATCCATATCTGAGGATGCTGAGCACGGGGTGGCCCCATTCTAATCTGAAGATGCTGAGCACGTGGTGGCCCACTCCTAATTTGAGGATGCTGAGTGTCAAGTGGCTCCATCCTAATTTGAGGATGCTGAGTGTGTGGCGGGTCCCATCCCAATTGGAGGATGCTGAGCAAGTTGCAGGCCCCATCCTAATCTGAGGATGCTGAGCACGTGGCGGCCCCATCCTAATTTGAGGATGCTGAGTGCGTGGTGGCTCCATCCTAATTTGAGGATGGTGAGTGCATGGCAAGCCCCATCCTAATCTGAGGATGCTGAGCAAGTGGCGGCACCATACTTATCAGAGAATCCTGAGTGCGTGGTGGGCCCTATCTAATTTGAGGATGCTGAGTGCGTGGTGGCCCCATCATAATTTGAGGATGCTGAGCGCATGGTGGCCACATCCTTGTCTGAGGGTGGTGAGCTTTTGGCAGGCTCCATCCTATTCTGAGGATGCTGAGCGTGTGGTGACCCATCCTAATCTGATGATGCTGAGCGTTTGGTGGCCCCATCCTAATCTGAGGATGCTGAGCATGTGGTGGCCCCATCCTAATCTGAGGATGCTAAGCATGTGGCGGCCCCATCCTAATCTGAGAATGCTGAGTGTGTGGTGGGCCCTATCTTAATTTGAGGATGCTGAGCACGTGTCGGGCCCTATCCTAATTTGAGGATGCAGAGTGCATGGTGGTCCCATCCTAATTTGAGGATGCTGAGTGCGTGGTGGCCCCATCCTAATGTGAGGATGGTGAGTGCATGGCGGGCCCCATCCTAATCTGAGGATGCTGAGCATGTAGCGGGCCCATACTTATCTGAGAATACTGAGTGTGTGGTGGGCCCTATCTTAATTTGAGGATGCTGAGTTCGTGGTGGGCCCTATCCTAATTTGAGGATGCTGAGTGCGTAGTGGCCCCGTCATAATTTGAGGATGCTGAGCGCGTGTTGGCCACATCCTTGTCTGAGAATGGTGAGGTTTTGGCAGGCCCCATCCTATTCTGAGGATGCTGAGCACATGGTGGCCACATCCTTGACTGAGGATATTGAGCATTTGGCAGGCCCCATCCTATTCTGAGGATGCTGAGCATGTGGTAGCCCCATCCTAATCTGAGAATGCTGAGTGTGTGGTGGGCCCTATCTTAATTTGAGGATGCTGAGCGCTTGGTGGACCCTATCCTAATTTGAGGTTGCTGAATGCATGGCGGCCCCATCATAATTTGAGGATGCAGACCACGTGGTGGCCACATCCTTGTCTGAAGATGGTGAGCTTTTGGCAGGCCCCATCCTAATCTGAAGATGCTGAGCATGTGGCGACCCCTTCTTAATCTGAGGATTTTGAGCGCTGGGTGAACCCATCCTAATGTGAGAACGTTGAGCATGTAATACGCCCCATCCTAAACTGAGGATGCTGAGTGCGTGGCTGCCCCATCCTAATCTGAGGATGACGAGCATGTGCCAGGCCACATCATAGTGTGAGGATTCTGAGCGCATGCCTGTCCATTCTTAATCTGAGGATGTGGAGCACATTGTGGCCCCATCCCAATATGAAGATTATGAGCGCATGGCGGCCCCATCCTAATCTGAGGATGCTCAGCACATGGCCATCCCATCCTAATCTGAGGATGCTGAGCACGTTGTTGTCCCATCCTAATCTGAAGATTCTGAGTGCATGGCCGCCCCATCCTAATCTGAGGATGTGGAGCGCATTGTGGTCCCACCCCAATATGAAGATGATGAGCGCATGGCGGCCCCATACTAATCTGAGGATACTCAGCACATGGCCTTCCCACCCTAATCTGAGGATGCTGAGCACGTGGCCGCCCCATCCTAATCTGAGAACGCTGAGTGCATGGTGGCCCTATTCTAATCTGAGGATGCTGAGCGCATGGCCGCCACATCCTAATCTGAGGATGCTGAGTGCATGGCCACCCCTTCCTAATCTGAGGATTCTAAGCGCGTGGCCACCTCATCCTAATCTGAGGATGATGAGTGCATGGCTGCCCCATCCTAATCTGAGGATGCTGAGCACATGACCACCCCATCCTAATATGAGAATGCTGAATGCATGGCCACACCTTCCTAATCTGAAGATGCTGAGCGCATGGCCACCCCATCCTAATATGAGGATGCTGAACGCATGGCCACCCCTTCCTAATCTGAGGATGCTGAGCACATGGCCAACTCATCCTAATATGAGGATGCTGAGTGCATGGCCGCCCCATTCTAATCTGAGGATGCTGAGCGCATGGCCACCCCTTCCTAATCTGAGGATGCTGAGCGCATGGCCACCCCATCCTAATATGATGATGCTGACTGCATGGCCACCCCTTCATAATGTGAGGATTCTGAGTGCGTGGCCACCTCATCCTAATCTGAGGATGCTGAGTGCATGGCCGTCCCATCCTAATCTGAGGATGCTAGGCGCATGGCCACCCCTTCCTAATCTGAGGATGCTGAGCTGGCCAGCACTCATTATTGTGGGCTGGGCCCTCCCACACTGCTTGACCATCAAACAATACTCCACAGATGTGGCCACAGGCCATCCATGGAGCCAATTCCCCAATTGAGGCTCCCTCATCCAGATGTATTTTCAGTTGACACTAAAGCTATCCAGCACAATTGACCCCTTGTCAACTTGACACACAAAAACACCATCACTATTAAACCACCACCTTTCCAGTTCTTATCCCCAAAGTATGATGTAACATAATCACAACCCAAGCAAGTACAACCTTAAAAACCCCACAATCCTTAAAATGTCCAAATACTTTAAAAGTTCATAAGTCTGTTAAAGTCCTTAACTGTGGGCTGCTTAAAATCCAAAACAAGTATTGTTTATTTCAAAGGGGAAGATCAGGCACCTCAAACAAAAACCTAAGTCCAGCAAAGTCAAGGCTGGACACCTGGGATCACTAAGATCTTCTGGGTGCCAAAGGGTCTCGGCAGCCCCCTATCTCTGACTCTGCCATCCGTGGCACACACAGCTCCTCTCGCAAGCCCAGGCCGACTCCATTCCACACCTGCCACTGCTCTTGGTGGTCGTCCCATGGTCCTGGCATCTCCCAAACAGCTGGGTCACCACTTGAAACGTAGGCAGTCCACAACTAGGGAATTGGCATTAGCATCCACCGAAGGATGATGTTGGATACTATTGTGTTTGTTTTTCTGGGGCACTGTGGTACGTTCACTCAGCGTCATAACAATTCTTAAAAGAAAATTCTCATTCTCTAAAATCCATGTTCTTTACCCTGTACCATGCCCGCTGAATATTGGTTGAGCTAGCAAAGACAGACTGTTGAATTGAGGAGGCTAGGTATGACCTGAGAATGCACACGAGAGAAGATGGTGGCTGAGCAGGCCCAGTGCTAACAGGGCAGCCATGGCTCTGATTTCTTGCCCTCTCGCCCCACGTTTTCTCAGACCAGAGAAATTGGTAGATCTATAGTCTAGATTGACTAAGAGTTCTTCCTCTCTAACAAGAAGAAATAAAAAAGGATAAATAGAAGGGAACTCCAGCCCCCTATTTACAGTGATATGCTCTTTCTTTTATGGCGCCCTGAGGCCCTTAAATCTCCACCAGAAAACCATTGGCCCAAACTAAAGTAGGGCCCATAAACACCTTCATCAAAGTAGCAAGATCCAAAATCAACCTATACAGAAATCAGCAGCCTCTCTGTATATGCCAATAATGAGCTTGCTAAGAAAGAAATCCAGAAAAAAATTCTCACTAACTATAGCTTCGAGAAACAAACACTTAATCAAAGAGGGGATAGGCCTCTATGGTGAAAACTTTCAAGACTCCTAAAAACAAAATTAATGGACCGTAGAGCATGGAAGAATCATATTACAAACAAATGGCATCTATATTACTGAGGAGAAACCCACAAGTTTCAATGCAATCTCATCAAAATTACAATTATTTTATTTATTTTATTTATTTATTTATTTTTTTTATGTGTATGTAGTGTCTGTTTGCATGTAGGGTTTGGTTGAACCCCATGTTGTGCAATGCTGTGGGGATTCAGAGAGGAGGGCATCAGATTCCCCTGGCTGGAACTTGGAGTTAAAGACAGTTCTTAGCTCGCAATGTGGGTGCTGGAATCAAACCCGGTGTGGTCTTCTCTGCAAGAGCAGTCCGTTGCTCTTAAGTGGCTAGCCATCTCTCCAGCACCCCCTGTTTTTAAAATTACAATTATTTTTACAGAGCAATAAAAAATTCTAAAATGTAGATGAAAGCACAAAGATAGCAAATATCCCAAAGCAATTCTTAAGCAAAGAAAGAACACACATATCTGATCTCAAAATACATTATAGAATCATAGAAACAAAAACAGACACATGCGACTCATGAGACTCAGATATAGGGTCCAGAAATAACACTCACCTAATTTTAATAAACGGCTCTTTTTTCTCATTTTATTATAAAGGTCTTTAAAATATACATTAGAAATAAAACATCCCCAGCACTTGTGGAGGGCAGAGGCAGCAAAATCTCTGTAAGCTCAAGACCAGCTTATTTTTACATTTATGAGTGCCAGGCCAGCTGGGCTACCAGGAAGACCTTTATCTCAAAATGGCAGCAAGAAAGAAGAAAGAAAAGAAAAAAAAAGAAAGAAAAAGAAGAAAAGAAGGAAGAAGAAAAGAAAAGAAAAGATACTACAACAAAAGATCTTTAAGGAAATGACCAAACAAACAAGAAAAAGAAATAAAAACTAGAAACTGTAACTCCTCACCCTATCAAAAATGAGTTTGACAAAACTTGATTAAAAAACTTTTCATGTTAGTCCTGAAATTTTGACAGCACTAAAGGAAAATAGAGGTAAAATAAATGACAAACCTTAAAAAGGAATCTATCTTTCACACCATGAGGCCTGTCCTATGTACTATATTGACAATAGACAGGCTAAACGTAGATGGTCTCAGGGGTGAAGTACTTGCTGCACAACTTGAGCTCAGATTTCCAGACCTCTGTGAGCAGATGCCGTAGTCTGCACATGTCTGCAACCCAGCACCCCACGGTGAGATGAGGGGGAGTTGGGGAAATCCATGGACAGTTATGGGCAGCAGCAATGAGACCCCATCTCAAACAAGACAGAAGTTGTCCTCGGACCTCCACACATACCATGGCATGAACAAGTCTGAACTCACACCTATGAACATGCACACACACAAAAAGAAAAGGGGAGAATAAAAGAAGCAATGAAGGACGGTGTCATTTCCATGTTTAAGGTCTGGGTAGCTGTACCTATCCCCAGCTCCTCTCACGGTATGTCTCTCTCATCATTTAATTCTGTAGAATGGGGCTGTCAAGAGAGTACAATTTTAGAATCAGAAGACTGTGATTAATTCCTAACTCTTTTGACTTACGTTCCTCTTCTAACTGATTATGGGAAAGCTGACAATAGTTAAATCCTTTTGTATGTGAGTTTACTCATCTGTAAAATTGTGGATTAAGATAGAAAATGAACAAATCACAATGACATACTCACATAAAATGTCATCATTAAACCCATTATTTGTTTTGATGCAGAAACTTTAAAATTAATTGACCTCCCCTGCAAAAATAAATAATAAATTTAGCCTTTGGGCCAAAAATAGAATAGGAAATTACTAACTGGGGCGTTTTTAAAATTTTATTTACTTTTGTAAAGTTTTCATAAAAGAATATATTTATATGTTGAACATTATGAAAACAAACTTCCTACCTCCCAAAGGTCCCTCCTCTCCTGTAATGGTTAATCACTGTCAATAATGAGATACAGAATCACTGGGGAGACAGACAACCCTGTGTGCTCATCTGTGGGTGTTATCTTGATAGGTCAGTTGATATGGAAAGAGCCCCCACTGCAGGTGGGTCCATTCCCTGTCCTGTGATCCTGGACTGGACAAAAGGAGAATAGTGAGCTGAGCTCATGCTCTATTCTCCCTGACAGGTGTGCTCAGCTGCTTACGGATCCTGTTGCCTTGACTTCTCTGCCATGATGCCTTGAACTGTGAGCCCAAATCAATCGTTTCTCTTTTCCTTTTGTCAGAGTATTTTAATATTTTATTATTATTTTTATTTTATGGATAGAGTGTATTGCCTACATGTATGTAAATTGAATTCCTTGTTGGCAATTGCCCCTGGATGGTCACAAGCAAGGGCTTTGGTTCCCTAGAGACTGAGTGAAGAAACGTTTTTTAGCTTACTAATATGGGTGCTTGGAACTGAACCTGGTTCCTCTGCAAGAGCTCTGAGGGCTCTTAACCACTGAGCATCTCTCCGCTCCTGTCAGAGTATTTATCTATAGCAACGGAAAAGTAACTAAGGCAATTCCCTTTCTTCTTGCCCCTCTTATTCCCTGAGGAGTCTGGCCAAGGGAGCTTCTTAGGGATAGTACACATGAAAGTGTGCGCTCCTGGGCTGAGGGGCCGCAGGTGATGTCATCATGGACTCATCAGACAAAGGGAAAGCAACCTGACAGGTCCCCCAAACGATGATGCCAAGACCGGGAGACATTGTGAAGACCTTCAGCATCATGGAGACACTCCAGATATACAGGCTTGGGGAAGAATTTGGAGAGCAAAGGCTCACTTCCAACAACAGATGGTTCAGGGTGATCTCAACAGAGCAGTTGCATCACCTTCTCCTTGGTTCTGCTGAGGCAATTACACCAACTTCCAGGATGGCAGAATTTTTCATAGAGCTGTGAGCATTTCCAAAAGAATAAAAACTGTATGTGTCTTGCCAGTTCTGAGGTGATGAGTGAGCATCACCAGTGCTGACTCTCATTATGTGGAAAGACTAAATAGAAGTATTTGTGTGTGCTGCATGCTAATGTGTCTATAAACTTAGGGTTTTACATAACATGCTATTTCTTCCCTTTTCAGATACACACAGATGTTTCAATCTATGGAAACAGTGGTAGTATATACTATATTCTTCAATTGATTTGCAAAATGTATTCATATAAATGCCAAGGTGTGTATGCAAGATGTATTATATAGTTGTTACATGGTATTGTTTTTTCATAAAAATAATTTTTAAAAATCAGATATTTGATTAAACATTTAATTTGTTCCATTATGTGTTTATTATCACAAAGTATAGTCTAGAAAATGATTTTTCTATTATTTCTCTTTTGAAGTTAAGATAACAACAAAACTTCAGACATATTGTTACTCAAGGACAAATCAGGTCTTAGAAATTTTGGAGACAACCACCCACTATAATACATGTATTATGCAGTGTAGGCATAGAGCTACTGTGCCTGATGTTACAGGGAGATTCCAGGACACCTGGGACTAAAAGGGAGACCTCTGTCTCAAAAATACCCAAAAAAAGTGTAAAACTAAAAGTTATTCCTTCTTTCATGTACTTGAGGTCACCTAGAAAAGAACTAGCTTCTTGTCTTTCTCGTCTCGCCATTCCCACACCTCTCCCTTCTCTAGTCTCCCTCAGATATCTTCAGATAGTTCTGCTTACACTCTACCAGGAACAAGGAATGCAGTAAAGATGGAACCCTTTCCTTAGGAAACTGTAGAGAGGGAGAAAGGCAGTCTAAACCTGGATAGACTCGGCCTCACGCTCGGGTCTATTCTGTATTTAATTCTATATTCTACAATGATCTCACCGTACAGGCTCTTAACTGGCTTTTGTCTTCCTGTATGTGACTCCCTCAGGCCACCTTGTCTGACAAATAGGGTCAGTTCTTGCATTAGAACTGTTCTAAAGTCTATGAATTGAAACAGGAGTTTCAAAACCAATGACTTAGGGGCTGGAGATACGGCTCAGGGCTGAGAGCACTGGCTGCTTCTTCTCCAGGACCTGGGTTCCATTTCCCAGCATTATTTACATATGGTAGCTACAACCACCTGTAACTCCAGTCCGGGAGATCTGACACCCCCTTCTGGCCTCCATCAAGTTATTGCATCATATGCATGAAACTTAATATTTGCAGGCAAAACACTTCATAACATAAAATAAAAAGAAATTAATTTAAAAAAAACTATGCGTCAAACGCTGGATTTTAGCAACAAATGCACTCACTCTTGTTCCTTTTCTCCCATTAAAATATCCATATATTAAGCATGGAGAGGGCATCTGCCTGGATCAGATCCTGCATAGCCATTGGGTTACAGTGAGCCAAGATGATGCCTGTTCTCAGAGATCACGGCTAAGGGAAGCAGAAAGTGGACCAAGAGGCAATCAGAGGAGGGTGGAGCTGAGCCAGTGGGAGCCATGTGCAGGGAGCTGTGGCAATGCACGGGGAAGATTGCCTCAATCAGCACGGTCAGATATACCCTCACACGGGCTACTCCTCAAACAACACAGTCAAATGTACCCTCTCACGGGCTACTCCTCAAACAACACGGTCAAATGTACCCTCTCACAGGCTGCTGCTGCAGGATTCAATTNTGCCACCCTGGGCAGGTTGTTGTGTACTGTATAAGAAGGCCGACTGGGCATGAGCCAGGGGAGCAAGCCAGTGAACAGCACTCCTCCATGGCCTGTGCTTCAGCTTCTGCTTCCAGGTTCCTGCCCTGAGTTCTTGCCTTGGGCTCCCTGAGTGATGAACTATGACCCAAGAGATGTGAGCTGAATAAACCCTTTCCTCCCCAAGTTGGTGTCGGTCAGAGTGTTTTGTCACAGCAATGGAAGACAAACCAGAACAGGTGAATCATACCAGAAGTAGAAAAAATGAGAAGAAATTTCTTTCTAGAGAATAAATAGGGGAGCAGCCTTCTAGGCAGGTGAACAAACACTGTTGGAATGTTTGGGGATGCTAAATAAAGGGTAAGTGGCCCTAGCTATTCAGGGCAGACACAGCCAGGCTTGGAGGTGAGGATGCTGAGATCATGGCAGCCCCACCCTAATCTGAGGATGCTGAGCATGTGGCGGCCCCATAATAGTTTGAGGATGCTGAGCGTGTTTTGGCCACATGCTTGCCTGAGCAAGGTGAGATTTTGGCAGGCCCCATCCTATTCTGAGGATGCTGAGGGTGTGGCGGCCCCATCCTAATCCGATGATGCTGAGCCTGTGGCGGCCCCATCATAACCTGAGGATGCTGAGCACGTGGTGGCCCCATCTTTATCTCAGGATGCTGAGCATGTTGCGGCCCCATGCTAATCTGAGAATGCTGAGTGTATGGTGGGCCCTATCTTAATTTGAGGATGCTGAGTGCATGGTGGGCCCTAACCTAATTTGAGGATGCTGAGTGCATGGCGGGCCCCATCCTAATCTGAGGATGCTGAGCATGTAGCGGGGCCATACTTATCTGAGAATACTGAGAGTGGGGTGGGCCCTATCTTAATTTGAGGATGCTGAGTGCGTGGTGGGCCCTATCCTAATTTGAGGATGCTGAGTGCGTGGTGGCCCCATCATAATTTGAGGATGCTGAGCGCGTGGTGGCCACATCCTTGTCTGAGGATGGTGAGCTTTTGGCAGGCCCCATCCTATTCTGAGGATGCTGAGCATGTGGTGGCCCCATCCTAATCTGAGGATGCTGAGCGTGTGGTGGCCCCATCCTAATCTGAGGATGCTGAGCGTGTGGTGGCCCCATCCTAATCTGATGATGCTGAGCGTGTGGTGGCCCCATCCTAATCTGAGGCTGCTGAGCCTGTGGTGGCCCCATCCAAATCTGAGGATGCTAAGCATGTTGCAGCCCCATTCTAATCTGAGAATGCTGAGTGTGTGGTGTGCCCTATCTTAATTTGAGGATGCTGAGTGCGTGGCGGGCCCTATCCTAATTTGAGGATGCTGAGTGTGTGGTGGCCCCATCATAATTTGAGGATGCTGAGCGCGTGGTGGCCACGTCCTTGTATGGGGATGGTGAGTTTTGGTAGGCCCCATCCTATTCTGAGGATGCTGAGGGTTTGGCAGCCCCATCCTAATGCGACGATGCTGAGCCTGTGGCAACCCCAACCTACTCTGAGGATGCTGAGCGCGTGGTGGCCCGATCCTAATCTCAGGATGCTGAGCATATTGCGGCCCCATCCTAATCTGAGAATGTTGAGTGTGTGGTGGGCCCTATCTTAATTTGAGGATGCTGAGTGCATGGCGGGCCCTATCCTAATTTGAGGATGCTGAGTGCGTGGTGGCCCCATCATAATTTGAGTATGCTGAGCGCTTGGTGGCCACATCTTTTTCTGAGGATGTTGAGCTTTTGGCAGGCCCCATCCTATTCTGAGGATGCTGAGCATGTGGTGACCCCATCCTAAATGCGGATGCTAAGCATGTAGTGGCCAAATCCTAATCTGAGAATGCTGAGTGTTTGGTGGGCCCTATCTTAATTTGAGGATGCTGAGTGCATGGCGGGCCCTTTCCTAATTTGAGGATTCTGAGTGCGTGGTGGCCCCATCATAATTTGAGGATGCTGAGTGCGTGGTGGCTGCATCCTTGACTGAGTATGGTGAGCATTTGGCAGGCCCCATCCTATTCTGAGGATGCTGAGCGTGTGGCAGCCCCGTCCTAATCTGAGGATGCTAAGCATGTGATGGCCCCATCCTAATCTGAGAATGCTGAGTGTGTGGTGGGTCCTATCTTAATTTGAGGATGCTGAGGGCATGGTGCGCCCTATCCTAATTTGAAGATGCTGAGTGCATGGCGGCCCCATCATAATTTGAGGATGCTGAGTGCGTGTTGGCCACATTCTTGTCTGAGGATGGTGAGCTTTTGGCAGGCCCCATCCTAATCTGAGGATGCTGAGCATGTGGTGACCCCTTTTTAATCTGAGGATTTTGAGTGCTGGGCAAACCCATCCTAATCTGAGAATGCTAAGCATGTAATGCACCCCATCCTAAACTGAGGATGCTGAGCACATGGCTGCCCCATCCTAATCTGAGGATGATGAGCATGTGCCAGGCCACATCATAGTATGAGGATTCTGAGCACATTCCCGTCCATTCCTAATCTGAGGATGTAGAGCGCATTGTGACCCCATCCCAATATGAAGATGATGAGTTCATGGCGGCCCCATCCTAATCTGAGGATGCTCAGCACATGGCCGTCCCATCCTAATCTGAGGATGCTGAGCACGTGGCTGTCCCGTCCTTATCTGAAGATTCTGAGCGCATGGCCGCCCCATTCTAATCTGAGGATGTGGAGTGCATTGTGGCCCCAACCCAATATGAAGATGATGAGCGCATTGCGGCCCTATACTAATCTGAGTATGCTCAGCACATGTACTTCCCACCCTAATCTGAGGATGCTGAGCACGTGGCCGCCCCATCCTAATGTGAGGACACTGAGCGCATCGTGGCCCCATCCTAATGTGAGGATGCTGAGCGCATGTCCACCCCTTCCTAATCTGAGGATTCTGAATGCGTGGCCACCTCTTCCTAATCTGAGGATGCTGAGCACATGGCTGCCCCATTCTAATCTGAGTATGCTGATCCCATCACTACCCCTTCCTAATCTGAGAATGCTGAGCACATGGCCACCCCATCCTAATATGAGGATGCTGAATGCATGGCGGCTCCATCCATATCTGAGGATGCTGAGCGCGGGGGTGAGGGGCCCATTCTAATCTGACGATGCTGAGCACATGGTGGCCCCCTCCTAATTTGAGGATGCTGAGTGCGTGGTGGCTCACTCCTAATTTGAGGATGCTGATTGTGAGGTGGCTCCATCCTAATTTGAGGATGCTGAGTGTGTGGCGGGCCCCATCCCAATTGGAGGATGCTGAGCATGTTGCAGGCCCCATCCTAATCTGAGGATGCTGAGCACGTGGTGGCCCCATCCTAATTTCAGGACGCTGAGTGCATGGTGGCCCCATCCTAATTTGAGGATGGTGAGTGCATGGCGGACCCCATCCTAATCTGAGGATGCTGAGCAAGTCGCAGCCCCATACTTATCAGAGAATCCTGAGTGCGTGGTGGGCCCTATCTTAATTTGAGGATGCTGAGTGCGTGGTGACCCCATCATAATTTGAGGATGCTGAGTGCGTGGTGGCCACTCCTTGTCTGAGGATGGTGAGCTTTTGGCAGGCCCCATCCTATTCTCAGGATGCTGAGCGTGTGGCGGCCCCATCCTAATCTGATGATGCTGAGTGTGTGGTGGCCACATCCTAATCTGAGGATGCTGAGCATGTGGTGGCCCCATCCTAATCTGAGGATGCTAAGCATGTGGCAGCCCCATCCTAATCTGAGAATGCTGAGTGTGTGGTGGGCCCTATCTTAATTTGAGGATGCTGAGTGCATGGCAGGTCCTATCCTAATTTGAGGATGCTGAGTGTGTGGCGGCCCATCCTATTCTGATGATCCTGAGCGTGTGGTCACCCCATCCTAATCTCAGGATGCTGAGCATGTGGCAGCCCCATCCTAATCTGAGAATACTGAGTGTGTGGTGTGCCCTATCTTAATTTGAGTATGCTGAGCGCATGGTGGGCCCTATCCTAATTTGAGGTTGCTGAGTCTGTGGTGGCCCCATCATAATTTGAGGGTGCTGAGCGCGTGGTGGCCACATCCTAATCTGAGGATGCTGAGCGCATAGCCACTCCTTCCTAATCTGAGGATGCTGAGCACATGGCCACCTCATCCTAATCTGAGGATGCTGAGCGCATGGCCACCCCTTCCTAATCTGAGGATGCTGAGCACATGGCCACCTTATCCTAATCTGAGGATGATGAGCGCATGGCCGCCCCATCCTAATCTGAGGATGCTGAGCATGTGGTGGCCTCCTCCTAATTTGAGCATGCTGAGTGCATGGTGACCCTCTCCTAATTTGAGGATGCTGAGTGCATGGTGGCTCCATCCTAATTTGAGGTTGCTTCATGCGTGGTGGGCCCCATCCCAATTGGAGGTTGCTGAGCATGTTGTGGGCCCCATCCTAATCTGAGGATGCTGAGCATGTGGCGGGCCCATACTTATCTGAGAATGCTGAGTGTGTGGTGGGCCCTATCTTAATTTGAGGATGCTGAGTGCATGGCAGGCCCTATCCTAATTTGAGGATGCTGAGTGCGTGGTGGCCCCATCATAATTTGAGGATGCTGAGCGCGTGGTGGCCACATTCTTGTCTGAGGATGGTGAGCTTTTGACAGGCCCCATCCTATTCCGAGGATGCTGAGTGTGTGGCGGCCCATCCTAATCTGATGATGCTGAGCGTGTGGTCGCCCCATCCTAATCTCAGGATGCTGAGCATGTGGTAGCCCCATCCTAATCTGAGAATACTGAGTGTGTGGTGTGCCCTATCTTAATTTGAGTATGCTGAGCGCATGGCGGGCCCTATCCTAATTTGAGGTTGCTGAGTCTGTGGTGGCCCCATCATAATTTGAGGGTGCTGAGCGCGTGGAGGCCACATCCTAATCTGAGGATGCTGAGCGCATGGCCACCCCTTCATAATCTGAGGATGCTGAGCACATGGCCACCTCATCCTAATCTGAGGATGCTGAGCGCATGGCGGCCCCATCCATATCTGAGGATGCTGAGCACGTGGTGGTCCCCTCCTAATTTGAGGATGCTGAGTGCTTGGTGGCCCCCTCCTAATTTGAGGATGCTGAGTGCACAGTGCCTCCATCCTAATTTGAGGATGCTGAGTATGTGGCAGTCCCCATTCCAATTGGAGGTTGCTGAGCATGTGGTGGGCCCCATGCTAATCTGAGGATGCTGAGCACGTGGCGGCCCCATCATAATTTGAAGATGCTGAGTGGGTGGTGGCCCCATCCTAATTTGAGGATGGTGAGTGAATGGTGGCCCCATCCTAATCTGAAGATGCTGAGCATGTGGCGGGCCCATACTTACCTGAGAATGCTGAGTGTGTGGTGGGCCCTATCTTAATTTGAGGATGCTGAGTGTGTGGAGTGCGTTATCCTAATTTGAGGATGCTGAGTGCGAGGTGGCCCCATCATAATTTGAGGATGCTGAGCACGTGGTGGCCACATCCTTGTCTGAGGATGGTGAGCTTTTGGCAGGCCCCATCCTAATCTGAGGATGCTGAGCATGTGGCGACCCCTTCTTAATCTGAGGATTTTGAGCGCTGGGCAAACCCATCCTAATCTGAAAATGCTGAGCGTGTAATGCGCCCCATCCTAAACTGAGGATGCTGAGCGCGTGGCTGTCCCAGCCTAATCTGAGGATGATGAGCATGTGCCGGGCCTCATCATAGTATGAGGATTCTGAGCACATTCCCGTCCATTCATAATCTGAGGATGTGGAGCACATTGTGCCCCATCCCAATATGAAGATGATGAGCACATGGCGGCCCCATCCTAATCTGAGGATGCTCAGCACATGGCCGTCCCATCCTAATCTGAGGACGCTAAGCACGTGGCTGTCCCATCCTAATCTGAAGATTCTGAGCACAGGGCTGCCCCATCCTAATCTGAGGATGCTCAGCACATGGCCGTCCCATCCTAATCCGAGGATGCTGAGCACGTGGCTGTCCCATCCTAATCTGAAGATTCTGAGCGCATGACTGTCCCATCCTAATCTGAGGATGTGGAGCGCATTGTGGCCCCAACCCAATATGAAGATGATGAGCTCATGGCGGCCCTATCGTAATCTGAGGATGCTCAGCACATGTCCTTCCCACCCTATTCTGAGGATGCTGAGCACGTGGCTGCCCCATCCTAATCTGAGGACGCTGAGCTCATCATGGCCCCATGCTAATCTGAGGATGCTGAGGGCATGGCCGCCTCATCCTAATCTGAGCATGCTGACCGCATGTCCACCCCTTCCTAATAGGATTCTGAGCGTGTGGCCACCTCATCCTAATCTGAGGATGCTGAGCACATGGCCGCCCCATCCTAATCTGAGTATGCTGAGCTCATCGCCACCCCTTCCTAATCTGAGGATGCTGAGCGCATGGCCACCCCATCCTAATATGAGGATGCTGAATGCATGGTGGCCCCATCCATATCTGAGGACGCTGAATGCGGGGGGGGGCATTCTAATCTGACGATGCTGAGCACGTGTTGGCCCCCTCCTAATTTGAGGATGCGTTGTTACTCACTCCTAATTTGAGGATGCTGAGTGTGAGGTGGCTCCATCCTAACTTGAGGATGCTGTGTGTGTGGCGGGCCCCATCCCAATTGGAGGATGCTGAGCATGTTGCAGGCCCCATCCTAATCTGAGGATGCTGAGCACGAGGAGGCCCCATCCTAATTTGAGGATGCTGAGTGCATGATGGCCCCATCCTAATTTGCGGATGGTGAGTGCATGGCGGGCCCCATCCTAATCTGAGGATGCTGAGCATGTGGCGGCCCCATACTTATCTCAGAATGTTGAGTGCGCGGTGTGCCCTATCTTAATTTGAGGATGCTGAGTGCGTGGTGTGCCCATCATAATTTGAGGATGCTGAGCGTGTGGTGGCCACATCCATGTCTGAGGATGGTGAGCTATTGGCAGGCCCCATCCTATTCTGAGAATGCTGAGCATGTGGTGGCCCCATCCTAATCTGAGGATGCTGAGCGTGTGGTGGCCCCATCCTAATCTGAGGATGCTGAGCATCTGGAGGCCCCATCCTAATCTGAGAATGCTGAGTGTGTGGTGGGCCCTATCTTAATTTGAGGATGATGAGCACCTAGGGGGCCCTATCCTAATTTGAGGATGCTTACTTCGTGGTGGCCTCATCATAATTTGAGGATGCTGAGCTCGTGGTGGCCACATCCTTGTCTGAGGATGGTGAGCTTTTGGCAGGTCCCATTCTATTCTGAGGATGCTGAGCATGTGGTGGGCCCATCCTAATCTGATGATGCTGAGGGTGTGGTGGCCCCATCCTAATCTGAGCCTGCTGAGCGTTTGGTGGCCTGATCCTAATCTGAGGATGCTAAGCATGTTGCAGCCCCATCCTAATGTGAGAATGCTGAGTGTGTGGTGTGCCCTATCGTAATTTGAGGATGCTGAGTGCGTGGTGTGCCCTATTCTAATTTGAGGATGCTGAGTGCGTGGTGGCCCCATCATAATTTGAGGATGCTGAGCGCCTGGTGGCCACATCCTTGTCTGGGGATGGTGAGCTTTTGGCAGGCCCCATCCTATTCTGAGGATGCTGAGGGTGTGGAGGCCCCATCCTAATCTGATGATGCTGAGCCTGTGGCAGCCCCATCCTAATCTGAGGATGCTGAGCGCATGGTGGCCCGATCCTAATCTCAGGATGCTGAGCATATTGTGGCCCCATCCTAATCTGAGAATGCTGAGTGTGTGGTGGGCCCTATCTTAATTTGAGGATGCTGAGTGCATGGTGGCCCCATCATAATTTGAGTATGCTGAGCGCTTGGTGGCCGCATGTTTTTCTGAGGATGGTGAGATTTTGGCAGTCCCCATCCTATTCTGAGGATGCTGAGCATGTGGTGACCCCATCCTAATCTGCGGATTCTAATCATGTGGCGGCCAAATACTAATCTGAGAATGCTGAGTGTGTGGTTGTCCCTATCTTAATTTGAGGATGCTGAGCGCATGGCGGGCCCTATCCTAATTTGACGTTTGAGGATGCTGAGCGCGTGGTGGCCACATCCTTGACTGAGGATGGTGAGCATTTGGCAGGCCCCATCCTATTCTGAGGATGCTGAGTGTATGGCAGCCCCATCCTAATCTGAGGATGCTAAGCTTGTGATGGCCCCATCCTAATCTGAGACTGCTGAGTGTGTGGTGGGCCCTATCTTAATTTGAGGATGCTGAGCGCATGGCGCGCCCTAATCTAATTTGAAGATGCTGATTGTGTGGCGGCCCCATCATAATTTGAGGATGCTGAGCGCGTGTTGGCCGGATTCTTGTCTGAGGCTGGTGAGCTTTTGGCAGGCCCCATCCTAATCTGAGGATGCTGAGCATGTGGCGACCCCTTCTTAATCTGAGGATTTTGAGCACTGGGCGAACCCATCCTATTCTGAGAATGCTGAGCATGTAATGCGCCCCATCCTAAACTGAGGATGCTGAGCGCATGGCTGCCCCATCTGAGCATGATGAGCATGTGCCGAGCCACATCATAGTATGAGGATTCTGAGCACATTCCCGTCCATTCCTAATCTGAGGATGTGGAGTGCATTGTGGCCCCATCCCAATATGAAGATGATGAGCGCATGGCAGCCCCATCCTAATCTGAGGATGCTCAGCACATGGCCATCCCATCCTAATCTGAGGATACTGAGCACATGGCTGTCCCATCCTTATCTGAAGATTCTGAGTGCATGGCCGCCCCATTCTAATCTGAGGATGTGGAGCGCATTGTGGCCCCAACCCAATATGAAGATGATGAGTGCATGGCGGCCCTATCCTAATCTGAGGATGCTCAGCACATGTCCTTCCCACCCTAATCTGAGGATGCTGAGCACATGGCCGCCCCATCCTAATCTGTGTATGCTGATCGCATCGCCACCCTTTCCTAATCTGAGGATGCTGAGCGCATGGCCACCCCATCCCAATATGAGGATGCTGAACGCATGGCGGCCCCATCCATATCTGAGGATGCTGAGCGCGGAGGTGGGGGGCCCATTCTAATCTGACGATGCTGAGCACGTGGTGGCCCCCTCCTAATTTGAGGATGCTGAGTGCGTAGTGGCTCACTCCTAATTTGAGGATGCTGAGTGTGAGGTGGCTCCATCCTAATTTGAGGATGCTTAGTGTGTGGCGGGCCCCATCCCAATTGGAGGATGCTGAGCATGTTGCAGGCCCCATCCTAATCTGAGGATGCTGAGCACGTGGTGGCCCCATCCTAATTTGAGGACGCTGAGTGCGTGGTGGCCCCATCCTAATTTGAGGATGGTGAGTGCATGGTGGTCCCCATACTAATCTGAGGATGCTGAGCAAGTGGTGGCCCCATACTTATCAGAGAATCCTGAGTGCGTGGTGGGCCCTATCTTAATTTGAGGATGCTGAGTGTGTGGTGGCCCAATCATAATTTGAGGATGCTGAGCGCATGGTGGCCACATCCTTGTCTGAGCATGGTGAGCTTTTGGCAGGCCCCATCCTTTTCTGAGGATGCTGAGCGTGTGGCGGCCCCATCCTAATCTGATGATGCTGAGTGTGGGTGGCCCCATCCTAATCTGAGGATGCTGAGCATGTGGTGGCCCCATCCTAATCTGAGGATGCTACGCCTGTGGCGGCCCCATCCTAATCTGAGAATGCTGAGTGTGTGGTGGGCCCTATCTTAATTTGAGGATGCTGAGCGCGTGGTGGGCCCTATCCTAATTTGAGGTTGCTGAGTCTGTGGTGGCCCCATCATAATTTTAGGATGCTGAGCACGTGGTGGCACATCCTAATCTGAGGATGCTGAGCGCATGGCCACCCCTTCCTAATCTGACGATGCTGAGTGCATGGCGGCTCTATCCATATCTGAGGATGCTGAGCACGTGGTGGCCCCCTCCTAATTTGAGGATGCTGAGTGCATGATGGCTCCATCCTAATTTGAGGATGGAGTACGTGGCGGGCCCCATCCCAATTGGAGGTTGCTGAGCATGTGGTGGTCCCCATCCTAATCTGAGGATGCTGAGCACATGGCGGCCCCATCCTAATTTGAAGATGCTGAGTGCGTGTTGGCCCCATCCTAATTTGAGGATGGTGAGTGCATGGCGGGCCCCATCCTAATCTGAGGATGCTGAGCATGTGGCGGGCCCATACTTATCTGAGAATGCTGAGTGTGTAGTGGGCCCTATCTTAATTTGAGGATGCTGAGTGCGTGGTGGGCCCTATCCTAATTTGAGGATGCTGAGTGCGTGGTGGCCCCATCATAATTTGAGTATGCTGAGCGCTTGGTGGCCACATCTTTTTCTGAGGATGGTGAGCTTTTGTCAGGCCCCATCCTATTCTGAGGATGCTGAGCGTGTGGCGGCCCCATCCTAATCTGATGATGCTGAGCGTGTGGTGGCCCCATCCTAATCTGAGGATGCTGAGCGTGTGGTGACCCCATCCTAATCTGAGGATGCTAAGCATGTGGCGGCCAAATCCTAATCTGAGAATGCTGAGTGTGTGGTGGGCCCTATCTTAATTTGAGGATGCTGAGTGCATGGCGGGCCCTATCCTAATTTGAGGATTCTGAGTGCATGGTGGCCACATCATAATTTGAGGATGCTGATCACGTGGTGGCCACATCCTTGACTCAGGATGGTGAGCATTTGGCAGGCCCCATCCTATTCTGAGGATGCTGAGCGTGTGGCAGCCCCATCCTAATCTGAGGATGCTAAGCATGTGATGGCTCCATCCTAATCTGAGAATGCTGAGTGTGTGGTGGGCCCTATCTTAATTTGAGGATGCTGAGCGCATGGTGAGCCCTATCCTAATTTTAGGATGCAGAGTGCGTGGCGGCCCCATCATAATTTGAGGATGCTGAGCGTGTGTTGGCCACATTCTTGTCTGAGGCTGGTGATCTTGTGGCAGGCCCCATCCTAATCTGAGGATGCTGAGCATGTGGCGACCCCTTCTTAATCTGAGGATTTTGAGCGCTGGACGAACCCATCCAAATATGAGAATGCTGAGCATGTAATGCACCCCATCCTAAACTGAGGATGCTGAGCACATGGCTGCCCCATCCTAATCTGAGGATGATGAGCATGTGCCGGGCCACATCATAGTATGAGGATTCTGAGCACATTCCCGTCCATTCCTAATCTGAGGATGTGGAGCGTATTGTGGCCCCATCCCAATATGAAGATGATGAGTGCATGGCGGCCCCATCCTAATCTGAGGATGCTCAGCACATGGCTGTCCCATCCTAATCTTAAGATTCTGAGCGCATGGCCGCCCCATCCTAATCTGAGGATGCTCAGCACATGGCCGTCCCATCCTAATCTGAGGATGCTGAGCAGGTGGCTGTCCCATCCTAATCTGAATATTCTGAGCACATGGCCTCCCCATCCTAATCTGAGGATGTGGAGCACGTTGTGGCCCCAACCCAATATGAAGATGATGAGCGCATGGCGGCCCTATCCTAATCTGAGAATGCTCAGCACATGTCCTACTCACCCTAATCTGAGGATGCTGAGCACGTGGCCGCCCCATCCTAATCTGAGGATGCTGAGCACATCATGGCCCCATCCTAATCTGAGGATGCTGAGTGTATGGCCGCCCCATCCTAATCTGAGCAAGCTGAGCGCATGTCCACCCCTTCCTAATCTGAGGATTCTGAGCGCGTAGCCACCTCATCCTAATCTGAGGATGCTGAGCGCATGGCCGCCCCATCCTAATGTGAGTATGCTGAGCGCATCACCACCCCATCCTAATATGAGGATGCTGAATGCATGGCGGCCCCATCCATATCTGAGGATGCTGAGCGCGGTCGGGGGGCCCATTCTAATCTGACGATGCTGAGCACGTGGTGGCCCCCTCGTAATTTGAGGATGCTGAGTGCGTGGTGACTCACTCCTAATTTGAGGATGCTGAGTGTAAGGTGGCTCCATCCTAATTTGAGGATGCTGAGTGTATGGCGGGCCCCGTTCCAATTGGAGGATGCTGAGCATGTTGCAGGCCCCATCCTATCCTGAGGATGCTGAGCACGTGGCAGCCCCATCCTAATTTGAGGATGCTGAGTGCGTGGTGGCCCCATCCTAATTTGAGGATGGTGAGTGCATGGCGGGCCCCATCCTAATCTGAGGATGCTGATCAAGTGGCGGCCCCATACTTATCAGGGAATCCTGAGTGCGTGGTGGGCCCTATCTTAATTTGAGGATGCTGAGTGCGTGGTGGCCCCATCCTAATTTGAGGATGCTGAGCGCATGGTGGCCACATCCTTGTCTGAGGATGGTGAGCTTTTGGCATGCCCCATCCTATTCTGAGGATGCTGAGCGTGTGGCAGACCCTTCCTAATCTGATGAGGCTGAGTGTGTGGTGGCCCCATCCTAATCTGAGGATGCTGAGCATGTGGCAGCCCCATCTTAATCTGAGAATGCTGAGTGTGTTTTGCACCCTATCTTAATTTGAGGATGCTGAGGGAGTTGCAGGCCCTATCCTAATTAGAGGATACTGAGTGCATGGTGGCCCCATCATAATTTGAGGATGCTGAGTGCGTGGTGGCCACATCCTTGTCTGAGGATGGTGAGCTTTTGGCAGGCCCCATCCTATTCTGAGGATGCTAAGTGTGTGGCAGCCCATCCTAATCTGATGATGCTGAGCGTGTGGTGGCCCCATCCTAATCTGAGGATGCTGAGTGTGTGGTGGCCCCATCCTAATCTCAGGATGCTGAGCATGTGGCGGCCCCATCCTAATCTGAGAATGCTGAGTGTGTGGTGTGCCCTATCTTAATTTGAGGATGCTGAGTGCGTGGCGGGCCCTACCCTAATTTGAGGTTGCTGAGTCTGTGGTTGCCCCATCATAATTTTAGGATGCTGAGCACGTGGTGGGCACATCCTAATCTGAGGATGCTGAGCACATGGCCACCCCTTCCTAATCTGAGGATGCTGAGCACATGGCCACCTCATCCTCATCTGAGGATGCTGAGCGCATGACCGCCCCATCCTAATCTGAGGATGCTGAGTGCATGGTGGCCCCATCCATATCTGAGGATGCTGAGGATGTGGTGGCCCCCTCCTAATTTGAGGTTGCTGAGTGTGTGGCGGGCCCCATTCCAATTGGAGGTTGCTGAGCATGTGGTGGTCCCCATCCTAATCTTAGGATGCTGAGCACGTGGCGGCCCCACCCTAATTTGAAGATGCTGAGTGGGTGGTGGCCCCATCCTAATTTGAGGATGGTGAGTGCATGGCGGGCCCCATCCTAATCTGAGGATGCTGAGCATGTGGCGGGCCCATACTTATCTGAAAATGCTGAGCGTGTGGTGGGCCCTATCTTAGTTTGAGGATGCTGAGTGCGTGGTGGGCCCTATCCTAATTTGACGATGCTGAGTGCGAGGTGGCCCCATCATAATTTGAGGATGCTGAGTGCATGGTGGCCACATCCTTGTCTGAGGATGGTGAGCTTTTGTCAGGCCCCATCCTATTCTGAGGATGCTGAGCATGTGGTGGACCCATGCTAATCTGATGATGCTGAGCGTGTGGTGGCCCCATCCTAATCTGAGGATGCTGAGCGTGTGGTGGCCCCATCCTAATCTGAGGATGCTGAGCGCATGTCCACCCCTTCCTAATCTGAGGATTCTGAGCGCATGGCCACCTCATCCTAATCTGAGGATGCTGAGCGCGTGCCCGCCCCATCCTAATCTGAGTATGCTGAGTGCATCGCCACCCCTTCCTAATCTGAGGATGCTGAGCACCTGGCCACCCCATCCTAATATGAGGATGCTGAATGCATGGCGGCCCCATCCATATCTGAGGACGCTGAGCGCGGGGGCTGGTGCCCATTCTAGTCTGACGATGCTGAGCACGTGGTGGCCCACTCCTAATTTGAGGATGCTGAGTGCGTGGTGGCTCACTCCTAATTTGAGGATGCTGAGTTTAAGGTGGCTCCACCCTAATTTGAGGATGCTGAGTGTGTGGCGGGCCCCATCCCAATTGGAGGATGCTGAGCATGTTGAGGCCCCATCCTAATCTGAGGATGCTGAGAACGTGGCAGCCCCATCCTAATTTGAGGGTGCTGAGTGCGTGGTGGCCCCATCCATATCTGAGGATGCTGAGCACGTGGTGGCCCCCTCCTAATTTGGGGATGCTGAGTGCGTGGCAGCCCCCCCTAATTTGAGGATGCTGAGTGTATGGTGGCTCCATCCTAATTTGAGGATGCTGAGTACGTGGTGGGCCCCATCCCAATTGGAGGATGCTGAGCATGTTGTGGGGCCCCTCCTAATCTGAGGATGCTGAGCACGTGGCAGCCCCATCCTAATTTGAGGATGCTGAGTGGGTGGTGGCCCCATCCTAATTTGAGGATGGTGAGTGCATGGCGGGCCCCATCCTAATCTGAGAATGCTGAGATTGTGGCGGGCCCACACTTATCTGAGAATACTGTGTGGTGGGCCCTATCTTAATTTGAGGATGCCGAGTGCATGGTGGGCCCAATCCTTATTTGAGGGTGCTGAGTGCGTGGTGGCCTCATCATAATTTGAGGATGCTGAGCACGTTTTGGCCACATCCTTGTCTGAGAATGGTGAGCTTTTGGCAGGCCTCATCCTATTCTGAGGATGCTGAACGTGTTGCGGCCCCATCCTAATCTGATGATGCTGAGAGTGTGGTGGCCCCATCATAATCTGAGGATGCTGAACGTGTGGTGGCCCCGTCCTAATCTCAGGATGCTAAGCATGTGGCGGCCCCTTCCTAATCTGAGAATGCTGAGTGTGTGGTGGGCCTTATCTTAATTTGAGGATGCTGAGTGCCTGGCGGGCCCTATCCTAATTTGAGGATACTGAGTGCATGGTGGCCCCATCATAATTTGAGGATGCTGAGCGTGTGGTGGCCACATCCTTGTCTGAGGATGGTGAGCTATTGGCAGGCCCCATCCTATTCTGAGGATGCTGAGCATGTGGTCGCCCCATCCTAATCTGAGGATGCTGAGCATCTGGCATCCCCATCCTAATCTGAGAATGCTGAGTGTGTGGTGGATTCTATCTTAATTTGAGGATGCTGACCACATGGCAGGCCCTATCCTAATTTGAGGATGCTGAGTGTGTTGGCCCCATCATAATTTGAGGATGCTGAGCGCGTGGTGGCCACATCTTTGTCTGAGGATGGTGAGCTTTTGGAAGGCCCTAGTCTATTCTGAGGATGCTGAGTGTGTGATGGCCCCATCCTAATCTGATGATGCTGAGCGAGTGGCGGCCCCATCCTAATCTGAGGATGCTGAGCGCTTGGTGGCCCCATCCTAATGTCAGGATGCTCAGCATGTGGCGGCCCCGTCCTAATCTGAGAATGCTGAGTGTGTGGTGTGCCCTATCTTAATTTGAGGATGCTGAGCGCGTGGCGTTCCCTATCCTAATTTGAGGTTGCTGAGTCTGTGGTGGCCCCATCATAATTTGAGGATGCTGAGCACGTGCTGGCCACATCCTAATCTGAGGATGCTGAGCGCATGGCCACCCCTTCCTAATCTGAGGATGCTGAGCGCATGGCCACCTCATCCTAATCTGAGGATTCTCCGCGCATGGCCACCCCATCCTAATTTGAGGATGCTGAGTGCATGGCGGCCCCATCCATATCTGAGGATTCTGAGCACGTGGTGGCCCCCTCCTAATTTGAGGATGCTGAGTGCATGGTGGCTCCATCCTAATTTGAGGATGCTGAGTGCATGGCAGGCCCCATCCCAATTGGGGGATGGTGAGCATATTGTAGGCCCCAACCTAATCTGAAGATGCTGAGCATGTGGCGGCCCCATACTCATCCCATACTCATCTCAGAATGTTGAGTATGTGGTGTGCCCTATCTTAATTTGAGGATGCTGAGTGCGTGGTGGGCCCATCATAATTTTAGGATGCTGAGTGCGTGGTGGCCACATCCTTGTCTGAGGATGGTGAGCTTTTAGCAGGCCACATCCTCTTCTGAGGATCCTGTGTGGCGGCCCCATCCTAATCTGACGATGCTGAGCGTGTGGTGGCCCCATCCTAATCTTAGCCTGCTGAGCGTGTGGTGGCCCCATCCTAATCTGAGGATGCTGAGCATGTGGCGGCCCCATACTAATCTGAGAATCCTGAGTGTGTGGTGTGCCCTATCTTAATTTGAGGATGCTGAGTGCGTGGCAGGCCCTATCCTAATTGGAGGATGTTGAGTGCATGGTGGCCCCATCATAATTTGAGGATGCTGAGCACCTGGTGGCCACATCCTCGTCTGGGGATGGTGAGCTTTTGGCAGGCCCCATCCTATTCTGAGGATGCTGAGCCTGTGGCAGCCCCATCGTAATCTGAGGACGCTGAGCGCGTGGTGGCCCCATCCTAATCTCAGGATCCTGAGCATATTGCGGCCCCATCCTAATCTGAGAAGGCTGAATGTGTGGCGGGCCCTATCCTAATTTGAGGATGCTGAGTCCGTGGTGGCCCCAACATAATTTGAGTATGCTGAGCGCTTGGTGGCCACATCTTTTTCTGAGGATGGTGAGCTTTTGGCAGGCACCATCCTATTCTGAGGATGCTGAGCGTGTGGTGACCCCATCCTAATCTGCAGATGCTGGCAGCCAAATCCTAATCTGAGAATGCTGAGTGTGTGGTTGGCCCTATCATAATTTGAGGATGCTGAGCGAATGGCGGGCCTATCCTAATTTGAGGATTCTGAGTGCGTGGTGGCCGCATCATAATTTGAGGATGCTGAGCGCATGGTGACCACATCCTTGACTGAGGATGGTGAGCATTTGGCAGGCCTCATCCTATTCTGAGGATGCTGAGCGTGTGGCAGCCCCATCCTAATCTGAGGATGCTAAGAATGTGATTGCCCCATCCTTATCTGAGAATGCTGAGTGTGTGGTGGGCCCTATCAATTTGAAGATGCTGAGTGTGTGGCAGCCCCATCATAATTTGAGGATGCTGAGCGCGTGGTGGCCACATTTTTGTCTGAGGATGGTGAACTTTTGGCAGGCCCCTTCCTATTCTGAGGATGCTAAGCATGTGGTGGCCCCTTCCTAATCTGAGAATGCTGAGTGTGTGGTGGGCCCTATCTTATTTTGAGGATGCTGAGTTGTCACAGGCCCTATCCTAATTTGAGGATGCTGAGTGCCTGGTGGCCCCATCATAATTTGAGGATGCTGAGCACGTGGTGGCCACATCCTTGTCTGAGGATGGTGATCTTGTGGCAGGCCCCATCCTAATCTGAGTATGCTGAACGTGTGGTAGCCCCATCCTAATCTGATGATGCTGAGCATGTGGTGGCCCCATATTAATCTGTGGAGGCTGAGTGTGTGTTGGCCCCATCGTAATCTGAGGATGCTGAGCGTGTGGCGGCTTCATCCTAATCTGAGGATGCTGAGCTCTTGGCCACCCCATCCTAATCTGAGGATGCTGAGCTCAAAGTGGCCCCATTCTAATTGGAGGATGCTGAGCGCATGGCCTCCCCATCCTAATCTGAGGATGCTGAACGCGTGGCCAACTCATCCTAATCTGAGGATGCTCTGCACATGGCCGACCCATCCTAATCTGAGGTTGCTGAGCGCATGGCCACCCCTTCCTAATCTGAGGATGCTGAGCGCATGACCACCGCATCCTAATCTGAGGATGCTGAGCGCATGGCCACCCCATCCTATTCTGAGGATGCTGAGCGCATGGTGGCCCGATTCTAATCTAAGGATGCTGAGCATGTGGCGGGCCCCACCCTAATCTGAGAATGCTGAGCGTGTGGTGGGCCCTATCATAATTTGAGAATCCTGAGCGCATGGTGGCCCCATCCAGTTTGAGGATTCTTAGTGCGTGGTGGCCCCATCCTAATGTGGGGATGCTGAGCATGCGGTGGCCCCATCCTAATTTGAGAGTGCTGAGCATGTGGTAGCCCCATCATAATTTAGGATGCTTAGTGTGTGGTGGCCCCTCCCAATTTGTGGATGCTGAGCACGTGTTGGCTCCTTCCTAATCTGAGGATGCTGAGTGCATGGCAGGCCCTATCCTAATTTGAGGATGCTGAGCATGTGCGGGCCCCATCCTAATCTGAGGATGCTGAGCGCGTGGTGGCCCCATCCTAATTTGAGGATGCTGAGTGCGTGGTGGCCCCATCCTAATCTGAGGATGCTGAGCATGTGGCAGCCCCATCTTGAGGATGCTGAGCATGTGGCGGCCCCCTCCTAATCTGAGAATGCTGAGTGCATGGTGGGCCCTATCTTAATTTCATGATGCTGAGTTCATGGCGAGCCCTATCCTAATTTGAGGATACTGAGCACGTGGTGGCCCCATCATAATTTGAGGATGATTAGTGCATGGTGGCCCCATCCTAGTCTGAGGCTGCTGAGCTTGTGGCAGGCCCCATCCTAATCTGAGGATGCTGAGCATGTGGCGGCCCCCTCCTAATTTGTGGATGCTGAGCGCGTGGTGGCTCCATCCAAATTTGAGGATGCTGAGCACGTGGCGGTCCCTATCCTAATTTGAGGATGCTGAGCACGTGACAGCCCCACCTAATCTGAGGATGCTGAGCGTGTGCTGGCCCCATCCTAGTTTGAGGATGCTGAGCATATGGCAGGCCCCATCCTAATCTTAGGATACTGAGCGCGTGGTGACCCCATCCTAATTTGAGGATGCTGAATGTGTGGTGGCCCCATCCTAATCTGAGGATGCTGAGCGCGTTTTGGCCCCATCTTAGTCTGAGGATGCTGAGTTTGTAGTGGGCCCCGTCCTAATCTGAGGATGCTGAGCCTGTGGCGGCCCCAACCTAATCTGAGGATGGTGAGTGCGTGGCAGCCCCATCCTAATCTGAGGATGCTGAGCGCGTGGTGTCCCCATCCTAATCTGACGATGCTGAGCGTGTGGCGGTTCCCTCCTAATTTGAGGAGGCTGACTGTGTGGTGGGCCCCATCCTAATTTGAGGATGCTGAGCGTGTGGTGGGACCTATCATAATTTGAGGATGCTGAGTGCGTGGCGGTCCCTATTCTAATCTGAGGATGCTGAGTGCATGACAGCCCCATCCTAATCTGAGGATGCTGAGCGCGTGGCGGCCCCATCCTAATCTGAGGATGCTGAGCGCGTGGCGGCCCCATCCTAATCTGAGGATGCTGAGTGCGTGGTNGCATGGTGACCCCATCCTAATTTGAGGATGGTGAGTGCATGGCGTGCCCCATCCTAATCTGAGGATGCTGAGCATGTGGTGGCCCCATCCTAATTTGAGGATGATGAGTGCATGGCGGGCCCCATCCTAATCTGAGGATGCTGAGCAAGTGGCGGCCCTATACTTATCAGAGAATCCTGAGTGCGTGGTGGGCTCTATCTTAATTTGAGGATGCTGAGTGCGTGGTGGCCCCATCATAATTTGAGGATGCTGAGCGCGTGGTGGCTACGTCCTTGTTTGAGGATGGTGAGCTTTTGGCAGGCCCCATCCTATTCTGAGCATGCTGAGCGTGTGGCGGCCCCATCCTAATCTGATGATGCTGAGCGTTTGGTGGCCCCATCCTAATCTGAGGATGCTGAGCATGTGGTGGCCCCATCCTAATCTGAGATTGCTAAGCATGTGGCGGCCCCATCCTAATCTGAGAATGCTGAGTGTGTGGTGGGCCCTATCTTAATTTGAGGATGCTGAGTGCATGGTGGTCCCATCCTAATTTGAGGATGGTGAGTGCATGGCGGGCCCCATCCTAATCTGAGGATGCTGAGCATGTAGCGGGGCCATACTTATCTGAGAATACTGAGAGTGGGGTGGGTCCTATCTTAATTTGAGGATGCTGAGTTCGTGGTGGGCCCTATCCTAATTTGAGGATGCTGAGTGCGTGGTGGCCCCATCAGAATTTGAGGATGCTGAGCGCGTGGTGGCCACATCCTTGTCTGAGGATGGTGAGCTTTTGGAAGGCCCCATCCTATTCTGAGGATGCTGAGCTTGTGGCGGACCCATCCTAATCTGATGATGCTGAGCGTGTGGTCCTCCAACCTAATCTGAGGATGCTGAGCATGTGGTGGCCCCATCCAAATCTGAGGATGCTAAGCATGTAGCGGCCTCATCCTATTATGAGAATGCTGAGTGTGTGATGGGCCCTATCTTAATTTGAGGATGCTGAGCCCGTGGGGGGCCCTATCCTAATTTGAGGATGCTGAGTGCGTGGTGGCCCCATCATAATTTGAGGATGGCGAGCGCGTGGTGGCCCCATAATTGTCTGAGGATGGTTAGCTTTTGGCTGGCCCCATCCTATTCTGAGGATGCTGAGCGCATGGTGGCCACATCCTTGACTGAGGATGTTGAGCATTTGGCAGGCCCCATCCTATTCTGAGGATGCTGATCGTGTGGCAGCCCCATGCTAATCTGAGAATGCTGAGTGTGTGGTGGGCCATATCTTAATTTGAGGATGCTGAGTGCTTGGTGGGCCCTATCCTAATTTGAGGATGCTGAATGCGTGGCGGCCCCATCATAATTTGAGGGTGCTGTCCGCGTGGTGGCCACATCCTTGTCTGAGGATTGTGAGCTTTTGGCAGGCCCCATCCTAATCTGAGGATGCTGAGCATGTTGCGACCCCTTCTTAATCTGAGGATTTTGAGCGCTGGGTGAACCCATCCTAATGTGAGAACGTTGAGCATGTAATGCGCCCCATCCAAAACTGAGGATGCTGAGTGTGTGGCTGCCCCATCCTAATCTGAGGACGACGAGCATTTGACGGGCCACATCATAGTCTGAGGATTCTGAGCGCATGCCCGTCCATTCTTAATCTGAGGATGTGGAGTGCATTGTGGTCCCATCCCAATATGAAGATGATGAGCACATGGCCGGCCCAACCTAATCTGAGGATGCTCAGCACATGGCCATCCCATCCTAATCTGATGAAGCTGAGCACATGGTTGTCCCATCCTAATCTGAAGATTCTGAGCGCATGGCCGCCCCATCCTAATCTGAGGATGTGGAGTGCATGGCAGCCCCATCCTAATCTGAGGATGCTCAGCACATGGCCTTCCCACCCTAATCTGAGGATGCTGAGCACGTGGCCACCCCATTCTAATCTGAGGATGCTGAGCGCATGGCTGCCACATCCTAATCTGAGGATGCTGAGTGCATGGCCACCCCTTCCTAATCTGAGGATTCTGAGCACGTGGCTACCTCATCCTAATCTGAGGATGCTGAGTGCATGGCTGCCCCATCCTAATCTGAGGATGCTGAGAGCCTCACCACCCCTTCCTAATAGGAGGATGCTGAGCGCATGGCCACCCCATCCTAATCTGAGGATGCTGAGCACATGGCCACCCCTTCCTAATCTGAGGATTCTGAGCACGTGGCCACCTCATCCTAATCTGAGGATGCTGAGTGCATGGCCACCCCATTCTAGTCTGAGGATGCTGAGCGCATGGCCACCCCATCCTAATCTGATGATGCTGAGCGAATGGCCACCCCATCCTAATATGAGGATGCTGAGTGCATGGCCACCCCTTCGTAATCTGAGGATTCTGAGCGCGTGGCCGTCCCATCCTAATCTGAGGATGCTGAGTGCATGGCCACCCCTTCCTAATGTGAGGATGCTAAGCGCAAGGCCACCCCAATCTAATATGAGGATGCTGAATGCATGCTGGCCCCATCCATATCTGAGGATGCTGAGCACGGGGCGGCCCCATTCTAATCTGAAGATGCTGAGCACGTGGTGGCCCCCTCCTAATTTGAGGATACTGACTGTCAGGTGGCTCCATCTTAATTTGAGGATGCTGAGTGTGTGACGGGCCCCATCCCAATTGGAGGATGCTGAGCATGTTGCAGGCCCCATCCTAATCTGAGGATGCTGAGCACATGGCGGCCCCATCCTAATTTGAGGATGCTGAGTGCATGGCGGGCCCCATCCTAATTTGAGGATGGTGAGTGCATGGCGGGCCCCATCCTAATCTGACGATGCTGAGCAAGTGGCGGCCCCATACTTATCAGAGAATCCTGAGTGCGTGGTGGGCTCTATCTTAATTTGAGGATGCTGAATGCGTGGTGGCCCCATCATAATTTGAGGATGCTTAGCGCGTGGTGGCCACATCCTTGTCTGAGGATGGTGACCTTTTGGCAGGCCCCATCCTATTCTGAGGATGCTGAGCATGTGGCAGCCCCATCCTAATCTGAGGATGCTAAGCATGTGGTGGCCCCATCCTAATCTGAGAATGGTGAGTGTGTGGTGCTCCCTATCTTAATTTGAGGATGCTGAGTGCGTGTCGGGACCTATCCTAATTTGAGGATGCTGAGTGCATGGTGGTCCCATCCTAATTTGAGGATGCTGAGTGCGTGGTGGCCCCATCCTAATTTGAGGATGGTGAGTGCATGGCGGGCCCCATCCTAATGTGAGGATGCTGAGCATGTAGCGGGCCCATACTTATCTGAGAATGCTGAGCGTGTGGTGGGCCCTATCTTAATTTGAGGATGCTGAGTGCGTGGTGGGTCCTATCCTAATTTGAGGATGCTGAGTGCGTGGTGGCCCCATCAGAATTTGAGGATGCTGAGCGCATGGTGGCCACATCCTTGTCTGGGGATGGTGAGCTTTTGGAAGGCCCCATCCTATTCTGAGGGTGCTGAGCATGTGGCGGCCCCATCCTAATGTGATGATGCTGAGCGTGTGGTCCCCCAACCTAATCTGAAGATGCCGAGCATGTGGTGGCCCCATCCAAATCTGAGAATGCGAAGCATGTGGTGGCCCCATCCTAATATGAGAATGCTGAGCGTGTGATGGGCCCTATCTTAATTTGAGGATGCTGAGCCCGTGCGGGGCCCTATCCTAATTTGAGGATGCTGAGTGCATGGTGGCCCCATCATAATTTGAGGATGGTGGCCACATAATTGTCTGAGGATTGTGAGCTTTTGGCAGGCCCCATCCTTGACTGAGGATGTTGTGCATTTGGCAGGCCCCATCCTATTCTGAGGATGCTGAGCGTGTGGCAGCCCCGTCCTAATCTGACGATGCTGAGCGTGTGGCAGCCCCATCCTAATCTGAGAATGCTGAGTGTGTGGTGGGCCCTATCCTAATTTGAGGATGCTGAATGCATGGAGGCCCCATCATAATTTGAGGATTCTGACCGCGTGGTGGCCACATCCTTGTCTGAGGATGGTGAGCTTTTGGCAGGCCCCATCGTAATCTGAGGATGCTGAGCATGTGGCAACCCCTTCTTAATCTGAGGATTTTGAGTGCTAGGTGAACCCATCCTAATGTGAGAACATTGAGCATGTAATGCGCCCCATCCTAAACTGAGGATGCTGAGCGCGTGGCTGCCCCATCCTAATCTGAGGATGACGAGCATGTGCCGGGCCACATCATAGTCTGATGATTCTGAGCGCATGCCCGTCCATTCTTAATCTGAGGATGTGGAGCGCATTGTGGCCCCATCCCAATATGAAGATGATGAGCGCATGGCGGGCCCATCCTAATCTGAGGATGCTCAGCACATGGCCATCCCATCCTAATCTGAGGATGCTGAGCACGTGGTTGTCCCATCCTAATCTGAAGATTCTGAGCGCATGGTCGCCCCATCCTAATCTGAGGATGTGGAGCGCATTGTGGCCCCACCCCAATATGAAGATGATGAGCGCATGGCAGCCCAATACAATCTGAGGATGCTCAGCACATGGCCTTCCCACCCTAATATGAGGATGCTGAGCACGTGGCTGCCCCATCCTAATCTGAGCATGCTGAGCGCATGGTGGCCCCATTCTAATCTGAGGATGCTGAGCACATGGCCACCCCATCCTAATCTGAGGATGCTGAGTGCATGGCCACCCCTTCCTAATGTGAGGATTCTGAGCGCGTGGCCACCTCATCCTAATCTGAGGATGCTGAGCTCATGGCCACCCCATCCTCATCTGAGGATGCTGAGAGCATTGCCACCCCTTCCTAATCTGAGGATGCTGAGCGCATGGCCACCCCATCCTAATATGAGGATGCTGAGTGCATGGCCACCCCTTCGTAATCTGAGGATTCTGAGTGTGTGGCCACCTCATCCTAATCTGAGGATGCTGAGTGCATGGCCGTTCCATCCTAATCTGAGGATGCTGAGCGCATGGCCACCCCTTCCTAATCTGAGGATGCTGAGCGCATGGCCACCCCATCCTAATATGAGGATGCTGAACGCATGCTGGCCCTATCCATATCTGAGGATGCTGAGCACTGGGTGACCCCATTCTAATCTGAAGATGCTGAGCATGTGGTGGCCCCCTCCTAATTTTAGGATGCTGAGTGCATGGTGGCCCACTCCTAATTTGAGGATGCTGAGTGTCAGGTGGCTCCATTCTAATTTGAGGATGCTGAGTGGGCCCCATCCCAATTGGAGGATGCTGAGCATGTTGCGGGCCCCATCCTAATCTGAGGATGCTGAGCATGTGGCGGCCCCATCCTAATTTGAGGATGCTGAGTGCATGGTGACCCCATCCTAATTTGAGGATGGTGAGTGCATGGCGTGCCCCATCCTAATCTGAGGATGCTGAGCATGTGGTGGCCCCATCCTAATTTGAGGATGATGAGTGCATGGCGGGCCCCATCCTAATCTGAGGATGCTGAGCAAGTGGCGGCCCTATACTTATCAGAGAATCCTGAGTGCGTGGTGGGCTCTATCTTAATTTGAGGATGCTGAGTGCGTGGTGGCCCCATCATAATTTGAGGATGCTGAGCGCGTGGTGGCTACGTCCTTGTTTGAGGATGGTGAGCTTTTGGCAGGCCCCATCCTATTCTGAGCATGCTGAGCGTGTGGCGGCCCCATCCTAATCTGATGATGCTGAGCGTTTGGTGGCCCCATCCTAATCTGAGGATGCTGAGCATGTGGTGGCCCCATCCTAATCTGAGATTGCTAAGCATGTGGCGGCCCCATCCTAATCTGAGAATGCTGAGTGTGTGGTGGGCCCTATCTTAATTTGAGGATGCTGAGTGCATGGTGGTCCCATCCTAATTTGAGGATGGTGAGTGCATGGCGGGCCCCATCCTAATCTGAGGATGCTGAGCATGTAGCGGGGCCATACTTATCTGAGAATACTGAGAGTGGGGTGGGTCCTATCTTAATTTGAGGATGCTGAGTTCGTGGTGGGCCCTATCCTAATTTGAGGATGCTGAGTGCGTGGTGGCCCCATCAGAATTTGAGGATGCTGAGCGCGTGGTGGCCACATCCTTGTCTGAGGATGGTGAGCTTTTGGAAGGCCCCATCCTATTCTGAGGATGCTGAGCTTGTGGCGGACCCATCCTAATCTGATGATGCTGAGCGTGTGGTCCTCCAACCTAATCTGAGGATGCTGAGCATGTGGTGGCCCCATCCAAATCTGAGGATGCTAAGCATGTAGCGGCCTCATCCTATTATGAGAATGCTGAGTGTGTGATGGGCCCTATCTTAATTTGAGGATGCTGAGCCCGTGGGGGGCCCTATCCTAATTTGAGGATGCTGAGTGCGTGGTGGCCCCATCATAATTTGAGGATGGCGAGCGCGTGGTGGCCCCATAATTGTCTGAGGATGGTTAGCTTTTGGCTGGCCCCATCCTATTCTGAGGATGCTGAGCGCATGGTGGCCACATCCTTGACTGAGGATGTTGAGCATTTGGCAGGCCCCATCCTATTCTGAGGATGCTGATCGTGTGGCAGCCCCATGCTAATCTGAGAATGCTGAGTGTGTGGTGGGCCATATCTTAATTTGAGGATGCTGAGTGCTTGGTGGGCCCTATCCTAATTTGAGGATGCTGAATGCGTGGCGGCCCCATCATAATTTGAGGGTGCTGTCCGCGTGGTGGCCACATCCTTGTCTGAGGATTGTGAGCTTTTGGCAGGCCCCATCCTAATCTGAGGATGCTGAGCATGTTGCGACCCCTTCTTAATCTGAGGATTTTGAGCGCTGGGTGAACCCATCCTAATGTGAGAACGTTGAGCATGTAATGCGCCCCATCCAAAACTGAGGATGCTGAGTGTGTGGCTGCCCCATCCTAATCTGAGGACGACGAGCATTTGACGGGCCACATCATAGTCTGAGGATTCTGAGCGCATGCCCGTCCATTCTTAATCTGAGGATGTGGAGTGCATTGTGGTCCCATCCCAATATGAAGATGATGAGCACATGGCCGGCCCAACCTAATCTGAGGATGCTCAGCACATGGCCATCCCATCCTAATCTGATGAAGCTGAGCACATGGTTGTCCCATCCTAATCTGAAGATTCTGAGCGCATGGCCGCCCCATCCTAATCTGAGGATGTGGAGTGCATGGCAGCCCCATCCTAATCTGAGGATGCTCAGCACATGGCCTTCCCACCCTAATCTGAGGATGCTGAGCACGTGGCCACCCCATTCTAATCTGAGGATGCTGAGCGCATGGCTGCCACATCCTAATCTGAGGATGCTGAGTGCATGGCCACCCCTTCCTAATCTGAGGATTCTGAGCACGTGGCTACCTCATCCTAATCTGAGGATGCTGAGTGCATGGCTGCCCCATCCTAATCTGAGGATGCTGAGAGCCTCACCACCCCTTCCTAATAGGAGGATGCTGAGCGCATGGCCACCCCATCCTAATCTGAGGATGCTGAGCACATGGCCACCCCTTCCTAATCTGAGGATTCTGAGCACGTGGCCACCTCATCCTAATCTGAGGATGCTGAGTGCATGGCCACCCCATTCTAGTCTGAGGATGCTGAGCGCATGGCCACCCCATCCTAATCTGATGATGCTGAGCGAATGGCCACCCCATCCTAATATGAGGATGCTGAGTGCATGGCCACCCCTTCGTAATCTGAGGATTCTGAGCGCGTGGCCGTCCCATCCTAATCTGAGGATGCTGAGTGCATGGCCACCCCTTCCTAATGTGAGGATGCTAAGCGCAAGGCCACCCCAATCTAATATGAGGATGCTGAATGCATGCTGGCCCCATCCATATCTGAGGATGCTGAGCACGGGGCGGCCCCATTCTAATCTGAAGATGCTGAGCACGTGGTGGCCCCCTCCTAATTTGAGGATACTGACTGTCAGGTGGCTCCATCTTAATTTGAGGATGCTGAGTGTGTGACGGGCCCCATCCCAATTGGAGGATGCTGAGCATGTTGCAGGCCCCATCCTAATCTGAGGATGCTGAGCACATGGCGGCCCCATCCTAATTTGAGGATGCTGAGTGCATGGCGGGCCCCATCCTAATTTGAGGATGGTGAGTGCATGGCGGGCCCCATCCTAATCTGACGATGCTGAGCAAGTGGCGGCCCCATACTTATCAGAGAATCCTGAGTGCGTGGTGGGCTCTATCTTAATTTGAGGATGCTGAATGCGTGGTGGCCCCATCATAATTTGAGGATGCTTAGCGCGTGGTGGCCACATCCTTGTCTGAGGATGGTGACCTTTTGGCAGGCCCCATCCTATTCTGAGGATGCTGAGCATGTGGCAGCCCCATCCTAATCTGAGGATGCTAAGCATGTGGTGGCCCCATCCTAATCTGAGAATGGTGAGTGTGTGGTGCTCCCTATCTTAATTTGAGGATGCTGAGTGCGTGTCGGGACCTATCCTAATTTGAGGATGCTGAGTGCATGGTGGCCCCATCCTAATTTGAGGATGCTGAGTGCGTGGTGGCCCCATCCTAATTTGAGGATGGTGAGTGCATGGCGGGCCCCATCCTAATCTGAGGATGCTGAGCATGTGGTGGGCCCATACTTATCTGAGAATGCTGAGTGTGTGGTGGGCCCTATCTTAATTTGAGGATGCTGAGTGCGTGGCAGGCCCTATCCTAATTTGAGGATGCTGAGTGCGTGGTGGCCCCATCATAATTTGAGTATGCTGAGCGCTTGGTGGCCACATCTTTTTCTGAGGATGGTGAGCTTTTGACAAGCCCCATCCTATTCTGAGGATGCTGAGCGTTTGGCGGCCCCGTCTTAATCTGATGATGCTGAGCGTGTGGTGGCCCCATCCTAATCTGAGGATGCTGAGCGCATGGCCACTCCTTCCTAATCTGAGGATGCTGAGCACATGGCCACCTCATCCTAATCTGAGGATGCTGAGCGCATGGCCGCCCCATCCTAATCTGAGGATGCTGAGTGCATGGTGGCCCCATCCATATCTGAGGATGCTGAGCACGTGGTGGTCCCCTCCTAATTTGAGGATGCTGAGTGCTTGGTGGCCCCCTCCTAATTTGAGGATGCTGAGTGCACAGCGCCTCCATCCTAATTTGAGGATGCTGAGTACGTGGCGGTCCCCATTCCAATTGGAGGTTGCTGAGCATGTGGTGGGCCCCATGCTAATCTGAGGATGCTGAGCACGTGGCGGCCCCATCCTAATTTGAAGGTGCTGAGTGGGTGGTGGCCCCATCCTAATTTGAGGATGGTGAGTGAATGGCGGCCCCATCCCAATCTGAGGATGCTGAGCATGTGGCGGGCCCATACTTATCTGAGAATGCTGAGTGTGTGGTGGGCCCTATCTTAATTTGAGGATGCTGAGTGTGTGGAGTGCGCTATCCTAATTTCAGGATGCTGAGTGCGAGGTGGCCCCATCATAATTTGAGGATGCTGAGCGCATGGTGGCCACATCCTTGTCTGAGGATGGTGAGCTTTTGGCAGGCCCCATCCTATTCTGACGCTGCTGAGTGTGTGGCGGCCCCATCCTAATCTGATGATGCTGAGTTTGTGGTGGCCCCATCATAATCTGAGGATGCTGAGCGTGTAGTGGCCCCGTCTTAATCTGAGGATGCTAAGCATGTGATGACCCCATCCTAATCTGAGAATGCTGAGTGTGTGGTGGGCCCTATCTTCATTTGAGGATGCTGAGCGCATGGCGCGCACTATCCTAATTTGAGGATGCTGAGTGCGTGGTGGCCCCATCATAATTTGAGGATGCTGAGTGCGTGTTGGCCACATCCTTGTCTGAGGATGGTGAGCTTTTGGCAGGCCCCATCCTAATCTGAGGATGCTGAGCATGTGGCGACCCCTTCTTAATCTGAGGATTTTGAGCGCTGGGTGAACCCATCCTAATCTGAAAATGCTGAGCATGTAATGTGCCCCATCCTAAACTGAGGATGCTGAGTGCGTGGCTGTCCCATCCTAATCTGAGGATGATGAGCATGTGCCGGGCCACATCATAGTATGAGAATTCTGAGCACATTCCCGTCCATTCATAATCTGAGGATGTGGAGCACATTGTGCCTCATCCCAATATGAAGATGATGAGCGCATGGCGGCCCCATCCTAATCTGAGGATGCTCAGCACATGGCCATCACATCCTAATCTGAGGATTCTAAGCACGTTGCTGTCCCATCCTAATCTGAAGATTCTGAGCACAGGGCCGCCCCATCCTAATCTGAAGATTCTGAGCACAGGGCCACCCCATCCTAATCTGAGGATGCTCAGCACATGGCCGTCCTATCCTAATCTGAGGATGCTGAGCACGTGGCTGTCCCATCCTAATCTGAAGATTCTGAGCGCATGACCATCCCATCCGAATCTGAGGATGTGGAGCGCATTGTGGCCCCAACCCAATATGAAGATGATGAGCACATGGCGGCCCTATCCTAATCTGAGGATGCTCAGCACATGTCCTTCCCACCCTAATCTGAGGATGCTGAGCATGTGGCCGCCCCATCCTAATCTGAGGACGCTGAGCGCATCATAGCCCCATGTTAATATGAGGACGCTAAGGGCATGGCCGCCCCATCCTAATGTGAGGATGCTGAGCGCATGTCCACCCCTTCCTAATCTGAGGATTCTGAGCGCGTGGCCACCTCATCCTAATCTGAGGATGCTGAGCACATGGCCGCTCCATCCTAATCAGTATGCTGAGCTCATCGCCACCCCTTCCTAATCTGAGGATGCTGAGCGCATGGCCACCCCATCCTAATATGAGGATGCTGAACGCATGGTGGCCCCATCCATATCTGAGGACGCTGAGCGCGGGGGGGGCATTCTAATCTGACGATGCTGAGCACATGTTGGCCCCCTCCTAATTTGAGGATGCTGAGTGCGTTGTTACTCCTAATTTGAGGATGCTGAGTGTGAGGTGGCTCCATCCTAATTTGAGGATGCTGAGTGTGTGGCGGGCCCCATCCCAATTGGAGGATGCTGAGCATGTTGCAGGCCCCATCCTAATCTGAGGATGCTGAGCACGAGGAGGCCCCATCCTAATTTGAGGATGCTGAGTGCATGATGGCCCCATCCTAATTTGCGGATGGTGAGTGCATGGCGGGCCCCATCCTAATCTGAGAATGCTGAGCATGTGGTGGCACCATACTTATCTCAGAATGTTGAGTGCGTGGTGGGCCCTATCTTAATTTGAGGATGCTGAGTGCGTGGCATGCCCATCATAATTTTAGGATGCTGAGCGCGTGGTGGCCACATCCAAGTCTTAGGATGGTGAGCTATTGGCAGGCCTCATCCTATTCTGAGGATGCTGAGCATGTGGTGGCCCCATCCTAATCTGAGGATGCTGAGCATGTGGTGGCCCCATCCTAAGCTGAGGATGCTGAGCATCTGGCGGCCCCATCCTAATCTGAGAATGCTGAGTGTGTGGTGGGCCCTATCTTAATTTGAGGATGCTGAGCACCTGGGGGGCCCTATCCTAATTTGAGGATGCTTACTTCATGGTGGCCTCATCATAATTTGAGGATGCTGAGCTCGTGGTGGCCACATCCTTGTCTGAGGATGGTGAGCTTTTGGCAGGTCCCATTCTATTCTGAGGATGCTGAGCATGTGGCGGGCCCATCCTAATCTGATGATGCTGAGTGTGTGGTGGCCCCATCCTAATCTGAGCCTGCTGAGTGTGTGGTGGCCCGATCCTAATCTGAGGATGCTAAGCATGTTGCAGCCCCATCCTAATCTGAGAATGCTGAGTGTGTGGTGGGCCCTATCTTAATTTGAGGATGCTGAGCGCATGGCGGGCCCTATCCTAATTTGAGGATTCTGAGTGCGTGGTGGCCCCATCATAATTTGAGGATGCTGAGCGCGTGGTGGCCACATCCTTGTCTGAGGATGGTGAGCTTTTGGCAGGCCCCATCCTATTCTGAGGATGCTGAGCATGTGGCGGCCCCATCCTAATCTGAGGATGCTAAGCATGTGGTGGCCCCATCCTAATCTGAGAATGCTGAGTATGTGGTGGGCCCTATCTTAATTTGAGGATGCTGAGTGCGTGTCGGGACCTATCCTAATTTGAGGATGCTGAGTGCATGGTGGTCCCATCCTAATTTGAGGATGCTGAGTGCGTGGTGGCCCCATCCTAATTTGAGGATGGTGAGTGCATGGCGGGCCCCATCCTAATGTGAGGATGCTGAGCATGTAGCGGGCCCATACTTATCTGAGAATGCTGAGCGTGTGGTGGGCCCTATCTTAATTTGAGGATGCTGAGTGCGTGGTGGGTCCTATCCTAATTTGAGGATGCTGAGTGCGTGGTGGCCCCATCAGAATTTGAGGATGCTGAGCGCATGGTGGCCACATCCTTGTCTGGGGATGGTGAGCTTTTGGAAGGCCCCATCCTATTCTGAGGGTGCTGAGCATGTGGCGGCCCCATCCTAATGTGATGATGCTGAGCGTGTGGTCCCCCAACCTAATCTGAAGATGCCGAGCATGTGGTGGCCCCATCCAAATCTGAGAATGCGAAGCATGTGGTGGCCCCATCCTAATATGAGAATGCTGAGCGTGTGATGGGCCCTATCTTAATTTGAGGATGCTGAGCCCGTGCGGGGCCCTATCCTAATTTGAGGATGCTGAGTGCATGGTGGCCCCATCATAATTTGAGGATGGTGGCCACATAATTGTCTGAGGATTGTGAGCTTTTGGCAGGCCCCATCCTTGACTGAGGATGTTGTGCATTTGGCAGGCCCCATCCTATTCTGAGGATGCTGAGCGTGTGGCAGCCCCGTCCTAATCTGACGATGCTGAGCGTGTGGCAGCCCCATCCTAATCTGAGAATGCTGAGTGTGTGGTGGGCCCTATCCTAATTTGAGGATGCTGAATGCATGGAGGCCCCATCATAATTTGAGGATTCTGACCGCGTGGTGGCCACATCCTTGTCTGAGGATGGTGAGCTTTTGGCAGGCCCCATCGTAATCTGAGGATGCTGAGCATGTGGCAACCCCTTCTTAATCTGAGGATTTTGAGCGCTGGGCGAACCCATCCTAATCTGAGAATGCTGAGCATGTAATGCGCCCCATCCTAAACTGAGGATGCTGAGCGCATGGCTGCCCCATCTGAGGATGATGAGCATGTGCCGGGCCACATCATAGTATGAGGATTCTGAGCACATTCCCGTCCATTCCTAATCTGAGGATGTGGAGTGCATTGTGGCCCCATCCCAATATGAAGATGATGAGTGCATGGTGGCCCCATCCTAATCTGAGGATGCTCAGCACATGGCCGTCCCATCCTAATCTGAGGATGCTGAGCACGTGGCTGTCCCATCCTAATCTGAAGATTCTGAGTGCATGGCCGCCCCATTCTAATCTGAGGATGTGGAGTGCATTGTGGCCCCAACCCAATATGAAGATGATGAGAGCATGGCGACCCTATCCTAATCTGAGGATGCTCAGCACATGTCCTTCCCACCCTAATCTGAGGATGCTGAGCATGTGGCCACCCCATCCTAATATGAGGATGCTGAGCGCATCGTGGCCCCAACCCAATATGAAGATGATGAGCGCATGGCGGCCCTATCCTAATCTGAGGATGCTCAGCACATGTCCTTCCCACCCTAATCTGAGGATGCTGAGCACATGGCCGCCCCATCCTAATCTGAGTATGCTGATCCCATCACCACCCCTTCCTAATCTGAGAATGCTGAGCGCATGGCCACCCCATCCTAATATGAGGATGCTGAACGCATGGCGGCCCCATCCGTATCTGAGGATGCTGAGCGTGGGGGTGAGGGGCCCATTCTAATCTGATGATGCTGAGCATGTGGTGGCCCCCTCCTAATTTGAGGATGCTGAGTGCGTGGTGGCTCATGCCTAATTTGAGGATGCTGAGTGTGAGGTGGCTCCATCCTAATTTGAGGATGCTGAGTGTGTGGCGGGCCCCATCCCAATTGGAGGATGGTGAGCTTTTGGCAGGCCCCATCCTATTCTCAGGATGCTGAGCGTGTGGTGGCCCCATCCTAATCTGATGATGCTGAGTGTGTGGTGGCCACATCCTAATCTGAGGATGCTGAGCATGTGGTGGCCCCATCCTATTCTGAGGATGCTAAGCATGTGGCAGCCCCATCCTAATCTGAGAATGCTGAGTGTGTGGTGGGCCCTATCTTAATTTGAGGATGCTGAGTGTGTGGCAGGCCCTATCCTAATTTGAGGATGCTGAGTGCGTGGTGGCCCCATCATAATTTGAGGATGCTGAGCGCGTGGTGGCCACATCCTTGTCTGAGGATGGTGAGCTTTTGGCAGGCCCCATCCTATTCTGAGGATGCTGAGCGTGTGGCAGCCCCATCCTAATCTGATGATGCTGAGCGTGTGGTCCTCCAACCTAATCTGAGGATGCTGAGCATGTGGTGGCCCCATCCAAATCTGAGGATGCTAAGCATGTAGCGGCCTCATCCTATTATGAGAATGCTGAGTGTGTGATGGGCCCTATCTTAATTTGAGGATGCTGAGCCCGTGGGGGGCCCTATCCTAATTTGAGGATGCTGAGTGCGTGGTGGCCCCATCATAATTTGAGGATGGCGAGCGCGTGGTGGCCCCATAATTGTCTGAGGATGGTTAGCTTTTGGCTGGCCCCATCCTATTCTGAGGATGCTGAGCGCATGGTGGCCACATCCTTGACTGAGGATGTTGAGCATTTGGCAGGCCCCATCCTATTCTGAGGATGCTGATCGTGTGGCAGCCCCATGCTAATCTGAGAATGCTGAGTGTGTGGTGGGCCATATCTTAATTTGAGGATGCTGAGTGCTTGGTGGGCCCTATCCTAATTTGAGGATGCTGAATGCGTGGCGGCCCCATCATAATTTGAGGGTGCTGTCCGCGTGGTGGCCACATCCTTGTCTGAGGATTGTGAGCTTTTGGCAGGCCCCATCCTAATCTGAGGATGCTGAGCATGTTGCGACCCCTTCTTAATCTGAGGATTTTGAGCGCTGGGTGAACCCATCCTAATGTGAGAACGTTGAGCATGTAATGCGCCCCATCCAAAACTGAGGATGCTGAGTGTGTGGCTGCCCCATCCTAATCTGAGGACGACGAGCATTTGACGGGCCACATCATAGTCTGAGGATTCTGAGCGCATGCCCGTCCATTCTTAATCTGAGGATGTGGAGTGCATTGTGGTCCCATCCCAATATGAAGATGATGAGCACATGGCCGGCCCAACCTAATCTGAGGATGCTCAGCACATGGCCATCCCATCCTAATCTGATGAAGCTGAGCACATGGTTGTCCCATCCTAATCTGAAGATTCTGAGCGCATGGCCGCCCCATCCTAATCTGAGGATGTGGAGTGCATGGCAGCCCCATCCTAATCTGAGGATGCTCAGCACATGGCCTTCCCACCCTAATCTGAGGATGCTGAGCACGTGGCCACCCCATTCTAATCTGAGGATGCTGAGCGCATGGCCGCCACATCCTAATCTGAGGATGCTGAGTGCATGGCCACCCCTTCCTAATCTGAGGATTCTAAGCGCGTGGCCACCTCATCCTAATCTGAGGATGATGAGTGCATGGCTGCCCCATCCTAATCTGAGGATGCTGAGCACATGACCACCCCATCCTAATATGAGAATGCTGAATGCATGGCCACACCTTCCTAATCTGAAGATGCTGAGCGCATGGCCACCCCATCCTAATATGAGGATGCTGAACGCATGGCCACCCCTTCCTAATCTGAGGATGCTGAGCACATGGCCAACTCATCCTAATATGAGGATGCTGAGTGCATGGCCGCCCCATTCTAATCTGAGGATGCTGAGCGCATGGCCACCCCTTCCTAATCTGAGGATGCTGAGCGCATGGCCACCCCATCCTAATATGATGATGCTGACTGCATGGCCACCCCTTCATAATGTGAGGATTCTGAGTGCGTGGCCACCTCATCCTAATCTGAGGATGCTGAGTGCATGGCCGTCCCATCCTAATCTGAGGATGCTAGGCACATGGCCACCCCTTCCTAATCTGAGGATGCTGAGCGCATGGCCACACCATCCTAATATGAGGATGTTGAATGCATGCTGCCCCCATCCATATCTGAGGGTGCTGAGCATGGGGCGGCCCCATTCTAATCTGAAGATGCTGAGCATGTGGTGGCCCCCTCCTAATTTGAGGATGCTGAGTGCGTGGTGGCCCACTCCTAATTTGAGGATGCTGAGTGCGTGGTGGCCCACTCCTAATTTGAGGATGCTGAGTGTCAGGTGGTTCCATCCTAATTTGAGGATGCTGAGTGCGTGTCGGGCCCCATCCCAATTGGAGGATGCTGAACATGTTGCAGGCCTCTTCCTAATCTGAGGATGCTGAGCACGTGGCGGCCCCATCCTAATTTGAGGATGCTGAGTGCGTGGTGGCCCCATCCTAATTTGAGGATGGTGAGTGCATGGCGGGCCCCATCCTAATCTGAGGATGCTGAGCATGTGGCGGCCCCATCATAATTTGAGGATGCTGAGAGTGTGGTGGCCACATCCGTGTCTGAGGATGGTGAGCTTTTGGCAGGCCCCATCCTATTCTGAGCATGCTGAGTGTGTGGCGGCCCCATCCTAATCTGATGATGCTGAGCGTTTGGTGGCCCCATCCTAATCTGAGGATGCTGAGCATGTGGTGGCCCTATCCTAATCTGAGGATGCTGAGCGCGTGTCGGGCCCTATCCTAATTTGAGGATGCTGAATTCCTGGTGGTCCCATCTTAATTTGAGGATGCTGAGTGCGTGGTGGCCCCATCCTAATGTGAGGATGGTGAGTGCATGGCGGGCCCCATCCTAATCTGAGGATGCTGAGCATGTAGCGGGCCCATACTTATCTGAGAATACTGAGTGTGTGGTGGGCCCTATCTTAATTTGAGGATGCTGAGTGCGTGGTGGCCCCATCATAATTTGAGGATGCTGAGTGCGTGTTGGCCACATCCTTGTCTGAGGATGGTGACCTTTTGGAAGGCCCCATCCTATTATGAGGATGCTGAGCGTGTGGTTCCCCATCCTAATCTGAGGAGGCTGAGCGTGTGGTCCCCCAACCTATTCTGAGGATGCTGAGCATGTGGTGGCCCCATCCATATCTGAGGATGCTAAGCATGTGGCGGCCCCATCCTAATATGAGAATGCTGAGTGTGTGATGGGCCCTATCTTAATTTGAGGATGCTGAGCCCGTGGGGGGCCCTATCCTAATTTGAGGATGCTGAGTGCGTGGTGGCCACATAATTGTCTGAGGATGGTGAGCTTTTGGCAGGCCCCATCCTATTCTGAGGATGCTGAGCGCATGGTGGCCACATCCTTGACTGAGGATGTTGAGCATTTGGCAGGCCCCATCCTATTCTGACGATGCTGAGCATGTGGCAGCCCCATCCTAATCTGAGAATGCTGAGTGTGTGGTGGGCCCTATCTTAATTTGAGGATGCTGAGTGCTTGGTGGGCCCTATCCTAATTTGAGGATGCTGAATGCGTGGCGGCCCCATCATAATTTGAGGATGCTGACCACGTGGTGGCCACATCCTTGTCTGAGGATGGTGAGCTTTTGGCAGGCTCCATCCTAATCTGAGGATGCTGAGCATGTGGCGACCCCTTCTTAATCTGAGGATTTTGAGCACTGGGTGAACCCATCCTAATGTGAGAACATTGAACATGTAATGCGCCCCATCCTAAACTGAGGATGCTGAGTGCGTGGCTGCCCCATCCTAATCTGAGGATGACGAGCATGTGCCGGGCCACATCATAGTCTGAGAATTCTGAGTGCATGCCCGTCCATTCTTAATCTGAGGATGTGGAGTGCATTGTGGCCCCATCCCAGTATGAAGATGATGAGCGCATGGCTGGCCCAACCTAATCTGAGGATGCTCAGCACATGGCCATCCCATCCTAATCTGAGGATGCTGAGCATGTTGTTGTCCCATCCTAATCTGAAGATTCTGAGTACATGGCCACCCCATCCTAATCTGAGGATGTGGAGCGCATTGTGGCCCCTCCCCAATATGAAGATGATGAGCACATGGCAGCCCCATCCTAATCTGAGGATGCTCAGCACATGGCCTTCCCACCCTAATCTGAGGATGCTGAGCATGTGGCCGCCCCATCCTAATCTGAGGACGCTGAGCGCATGGTGGCCCCATTCTAATCTGAGGATGCTGAGCGCATGGCCGCCCCATCCTAATCTGAGGATGCTGAGTGCATGGCCACCCCTTCCTAATCTGAGTATTCTGAGTGCGTGGCCACCTCATCCTAATCTGAGGATGCTGAGTGCATAGCCACCCCATCCTAATCTGAGGATGCTGAGAGCATCGCCACCCCTTCCTAATCTGAGGATGCTGAGCGCATGGCCACCCCATCCTAATATGAGGATGCTGAACGCATGGCCACCCCTTCTTAATGTGAGGATTCTGAGCGCCTGGCCACCTCATCCTAATCTGAGGATGCTGAGTGCATGGCTGCCCCCTTCTAATCCGAGGATGCTGAGTGCATGGCCACTCCTTCCTAATCTGATGATGCTGAGCGCATGGCCACCCCATCCTAATATGAGGATGCTGAGTGCATGGCCACCTCTTCGTAATGTGAGGATTCTGAGCGCGTGGCCACCTCATCCTAATCTGAGGATGCTGAGTGCATGGCCGTCCCATCCTAATCTGAGGATGCTGAGCGCATGGCCACCCCTTCGTAATCTGAGGATGCTGAGTGCATGGCCACCCCATCCTAATATGAGGATGCTGAACACATGCTGGCCCCATCCATATCTGAGGATGCTGAGCACGGGGTAGCCCCATTCTAATCTGAAGATGCTGAGCACGTGGTGGCCCCCTCCTAATTTGAGGATGCTGAGTGCGTGGTGGCCCACTCCTAATTTGAGGATGCTGAGTGTCAGGTGGCTCCATCCTAATTTGAGGATGCTGAGTGCATGGCGGGCCCCATCCCAATTGGAAGATGCTGAACATGTTGCAGGCCCCATCCTAATCTGAGGATGCTGAGCACGTGGCGGCCCCATCCTAATTTGGGGATGCTGAGTGCGTGGTGGCCCCATCTTAATTTGAGGATGGTGAGTGCATGGCGGGCCCCATCCTAATCTGAGGATGCTGAGCAAGTGGCGGCACCATACTTATCAGAGAATCCTGAGTGCGTGGTGGGCTCTATCTTAATTTGAGGATGCTGAGTGCATGGTGGCCCCATCATAATTTGAGGATGCTGAGCGCGTGGTGGCCACATCCTTGTCTGAGGATGGTGAACTTTTGGCAGGCCCCATCCTATTCTGAGGATGCTGAGCGTGTGGCGGCCCCATCCTAATCTGATGATGCTGAGCATTTGGTGGCCCCATCCTAATCTGAGGATGCTGAGCATGTGGTGGCCCCATCCTAATCTGAGGATGCTAAGTATATGGCGGCCCCATCCTAATCTGAGAATGCTGAGTGTGTGGTGCTCCTTATCTTAATTTGAGGATGCTGAGCACGTGTCGAGCCCTATCCTAATTTGAGGATGTTGAGTGCATGGTGGTCCCATCCTAATTTGAGGATGCTGAGTGCGTGGTGGCCCCTTCCTAAATTGAGGATTGTGAGTGCATGGCGGGCCCCATCCTAATCTGAGGATGCTGAGCATGTAGCGGGCCAATACTTATCTGAGAATGCTGAGTGTGTGGTGGGCCCTATCTTAATTTGAGGATGCTGAGCGCTTGGTGGGCCCTGTCCTAATTTGAGGATGCTGAATGCGTGGCTGCCCCATCATAAGTTGAGGGTGCTGAACGCATGGTGGCCACATCCTTGTCTGAGGATGGTGAGCTTTTGGCAGGCCCCATCCTAATCTGAGGATGCTGAGCATGTTGCGACCCCTTCTTAATCTGAGGATTTTGAGTGCTGGGTGAACCCATCCTTATGTGAGAACGTTGAGCATGTAATGACCCCATCATAAACTGAGGATGCTGAGTGCGTGGCTGCCCCATCCTAATCTGAGCATGACGATCATGTGCCGGACCACATCATAGTCTGAGAATTCTGAGCGCATGCCCGTCCATTCTTAATCTGAGGATGTGGAGCGCATTGTGGCCCCATCCCAATATGAAGATGATGAGCGCATGGCTGGCCCAACCTAATCTGAGGATGCTCAGCACATGGCCATCCCATCCTAATCTGACGATGCTGAGCACATGGTTGTCCCATCCTAATCTGAAGATTCTGAGTGCATGGCTGCCCCATCCTAATCTGAGGATGTGGAGCGCATTGTGGCCCCACCCCAATATGAAGATGATGAGTGCATGGCAGCCCCATTCTAATCTGAGGATGCTCAGCACATGGCCTTCCCACCCTAATCTGAGGATGCTGAGCACGTGGCTGCCCCATCCTAAACTGAGGATGCTGAGCGCATGGTGGCCCCATTCTAATCTGAGGATGCTGAGCACATGGCCGCCCCATCCTAATCTGAGGATGCTGAGTGCATGGCCACCCCTTCCTAATGTGAGGATTCTGAGCGCGTGGCCACCTCATCCTAATCTGAGGATGCTGAGCTCATGGCCACCCCATCCTCATCTGAGGATGCTGAGAGCATTGCCACCCCTTCCTAATCTGAGGATGCTGAGCGCATGGCCACCCCATCCTAATATGAGGATGCTGAGTGCATGGCCACCCCTTCGTAATCTGAGGATTCTGAGTGTGTGGCCACCTCATCCTAATCTGAGGATGCTGAGTGCATGGCCGTTCCATCCTAATCTGAGGATGCTGAGCGCATGGCCACCCCTTCCTAATCTGAGGATGCTGAGCGCATGGCCACCCCATCCTAATATGAGGATGCTGAACGCATGCTGGCCCTATCCATATCTGAGGATGCTGAGCACTGGGTGACCCCATTCTAATCTGAAGATGCTGAGCATGTGGTGGCCCCCTCCTAATTTTAGGATGCTGAGTGCATGGTGGCCCACTCCTAATTTGAGGATGCTGAGTGTCAGGTGGCTCCATTCTAATTTGAGGATGCTGAGTGGGCCCCATCCCAATTGGAGGATGCTGAGCATGTTGCGGGCCCCATCCTAATCTGAGGATGCTGAGCATGTGGCGGCCCCATCCTAATTTGAGGATGCTGAGTGCATGGTGACCCCATCCTAATTTGAGGATGGTGAGTGCATGGCGTGCCCCATCCTAATCTGAGGATGCTGAGCATGTGGTGGCCCCATCCTAATTTGAGGATGATGAGTGCATGGCGGGCCCCATCCTAATCTGAGGATGCTGAGCAAGTGGCGGCCCTATACTTATCAGAGAATCCTGAGTGCGTGGTGGGCTCTATCTTAATTTGAGGATGCTGAGTGCGTGGTGGCCCCATCATAATTTGAGGATGCTGAGCGCGTGGTGGCTACGTCCTTGTTTGAGGATGGTGAGCTTTTGGCAGGCCCCATCCTATTCTGAGCATGCTGAGCGTGTGGCGGCCCCATCCTAATCTGATGATGCTGAGCGTGTGGTGGCCCCATCCTAATCTGAGGATGCTGAGCATGTGGCGACCCCTTCTTAATCTGAGGATTTTGAGCACTGGGCGAACCCATCCTATTCTGAGAATGCTGAGCATGTAATGCGCCCCATCCTAAACTGAGGATGCTGAGCGCATGGTTGCCCCATCTGAGCATGATGAGCATGTGCCGAGCCACATCATAGTATGAGGATTCTGAGCACATTCCCGTCCATTCCTAATCTGAGGATGTGGAGTGCATTGTGGCCCCATCCCAATATGAAGATGATGAGCGCATGGCAGCCCCATCCTAATCTGAGGATGCTCAGCACATGGCCATCCCATCCTAATCTGAGGATACTGAGCACATGGCTGTCCCATCCTTATCTGAAGATTCTGAGTGCATGGCCGCCCCATTCTAATCTGAGGATGTGGAGCGCATTGTGGCCCCAACCCAATATGAAGATGATGAGTGCATGGCGGCCCTATCCTAATCTGAGGATGCTCAGCACATGTCCTTCCCACCCTAATCTGAGGATGCTGAGCACATGGCCGCCCCATCCTAATCTGTGTATGCTGATCGCATCGCCACCCTTTCCTAATCTGAGGATGCTGAGCGCATGGCCACCCCATCCCAATATGAGGATGCTGAACGCATGGCGGCCCCATCCATATCTGAGGATGCTGAGCGCGGAGGTGGGGGGCCCATTCTAATCTGACAATGCTGAGCACGTGGTGGCCCCCTCCTAATTTGAGGATGCTGAGTGCGTAGTGGCTCACTCCTAATTTGAGGATGCTGAGTGTGAGGTGGCTCCATCCTAATTTGAGGATGCTTAGTGTGTGGCGGGCCCCATCCCAATTGGAGGATGCTGAGCATGTTGCAGGCCCCATCCTAATCTGAGGATGCTGAGCAAGTGGTGGCCCCATCCTAATTTGAGGACGCTGAGTGCGTGGTGGCCCCATCCTAATTTGAGGATGGTGAGTGCATGGTGGTCCCCATACTAATCTGAGGATGCTGAGCAAGTGGTGGCCCCATACTTATCAGAGAATCCTGAGTGCGTGGTGGGCCCTATCTTAATTTGAGGATGCTGAGTGTGTGGTGGCCCAATCATAATTTGAGGATGCTGAGCGCATGGTGGCCACATCCTTGTCTGAGCATGGTGAGCTTTTGGCAGGCCCCATCCTTTTCTGAGGATGCTGAGCGTGTGGCGGCCCCATCCTAATCTGATGATGCTGAGTGTGGGTGGCCCCATCCTAATCTGAGGATGCTGAGCATGTGGTGGCCCCATCCTAATCTGAGGATGCTACGCCTGTGGCGGCCCCATCCTAATCTGAGAATGCTGAGTGTGTGGTGGGCCCTATCTTAATTTGAGGATGCTGAGCGCGTGGTGGGCCCTATCCTAATTTGAGGTTGCTGAGTCTGTGGTGGCCCCATCATAATTTTAGGATGCTGAGCACGTGGTGGCACATCCTAATCTGAGGATGCTGAGCGCATGGCCACCCCTTCCTAATCTGACGATGCTGAGTGCATGGCGGCTCTATCCATATCTGAGGATGCTGAGCACGTGGTGGCCCCCTCCTAATTTGAGGATGCTGAGTGCATGATGGCTCCATCCTAATTTGAGGATGCTGAGTACGTGGTGGGCCCCATCCCAATTGGAGGTTGCTGAGCATGTGGTGGTCCCCATCCTAATCTGAGGATGCTGAGCACATGGCGGCCCCATCCTAATTTGAAGATGCTGAGTGCGTGTTGGCCCCATCCTAATTTGAGGATGGTGAGTGCATGGCAGGCCCCATCCTAATCTGAGAATGCTGAGAATGTGGCGGGCCCATACTTATCTGAGAATCTTGAGTGTGTAGTGGGCCCTATCTTAATTTGAGGATGCTGAGTGCGTGGTGGGCCCTATCCTAATTTGAAGATGCTGAGTGCGTGGTGGCCCCATCATAATTTGAGTATGCTGAGCGCTTGGTGGCCACATCTTTTTCTGAGGATGGTGAGCTTTTGGCAGGCCCCATCCTATTCTGAGGATGCTGAGCATGTTGCGGCCCCATCCTAATCTGATGATGCTGAGCGTGTGGTGGCCCCAACCTAATCTGAGGATGCTGTGCGTATGATGACCCCATCGTAATCTGAGGATGCTAAGCATGTGGCGGCCAAATCCTAATCTGAGAATGCTGAGTGTGTGGTGGACCCTATCTTAATTTGAGGGTGCTGAGTGCATGGCGGGCCCTATCCTAATTTGAGGATTCTGAGTGCATGGTGGCCACATCATAATTTGAGGATGCTGATCACGTGGTGGCCACATCCTTGACTCAGGATGGTGAGCATTTGGCAGGCCCCATCCTATTCTGAGGATGCTGAGCGTGTGGCAGCCCCATCCTAATCTGAGGATGCTAAGCATGTGATGGCTCCATCCTAATCTGAGAATGCTGAGTGTGTGGTGGGCCCTATCTTAATTTGAGGATGCTGAGCACATGGTGAGCCCTATCCTAATTTTAGGATGCAGAGTGCGTGGCGGCCCCATCATAATTTGAGGATGCTGAGCGTGTGTTGGCCACATTCTTGTCTGAGGCTGGTGATCTTGTGGCAGGCCCCATCCTAATCTGAGGATGCTGAGCATGTGGCGACCCCTTCTTAATCTGAGGATTTTGAGCGCTGGACGAACCCATCCAAATATGAGAATGCTGAGCATGTAATGCACCCCATCCTAAACTGAGGATGCTGAGCACATGGCTGCCCCATCCTAATCTGAGGATGATGAGCATGTGCCGGGCCACATCATAGTATGAGGATTCTGAGCACATTCCCGTCCATTCCTAATCTGAGGATGTGGAGCGTATTGTGGCCCCATCCCAATATGAAGATGATGAGTGCATGGCGGCCCCATCCTAATCTGAGGATGCTCAGCACATGGCTGTCCCATCCTAATCTTAAGATTCTGAGCGCATGGCCGCCCCATCCTAATCTGAGGATGCTCAGCACATGGCCGTCCCATCCTAATCTGAGGATGCTGAGCAGGTGGCTGTCCCATCCTAATCTGAATATTCTGAGCACATGGCCTCCCCATCCTAATCTGAGGATGTGGAGCACGTTGTGGCCCCAACCCAATATGAAGATGATGAGCGCATGGCGGCCCTATCCTAATCTGAGAATGCTCAGCACATGTCCTACTCACCCTAATCTGAGGATGCTGAGCACGTGGCCGCCCCATCCTAATCTGAGGATGCTGAGCACATCATGGCCCCATCCTAATCTGAGGATGCTGAGTGTATGGCCGCCCCATCCTAATCTGAGCAAGCTGAGCGCATGTCCACCCCTTCCTAATCTGAGGATTCTGAGCGCGTAGCCACCTCATCCTAATCTGAGGATGCTGAGCGCATGGCCGCCCCATCCTAATGTGAGTATGCTGAGCGCATCACCACCCCATCCTAATATGAGGATGCTGAATGCATGGCGGCCCCATCCATATCTGAGGATGCTGAGCGCGGTCGGGGGGCCCATTCTAATCTGACGATGCTGAGCACGTGGTGGCCCCCTCGTAATTTGAGGATGCTGAGTGCGTGGTGACTCACTCCTAATTTGAGGATGCTGAGTGTAAGGTGGCTCCATCCTAATTTGAGGATGCTGAGTGTATGGCGGGCCCCGTTCCAATTGGAGGATGCTGAGCATGTTGCAGGCCCCATCCTATCCTGAGGATGCTGAGCACGTGGCAGCCCCATCCTAATTTGAGGATGCTGAGTGCGTGGTGGCCCCATCCTAATTTGAGGATGGTGAGTGCATGGCGGGCCCCATCCTAATCTGAGGATGCTGATCAAGTGGCGGCCCCATACTTATCAGGGAATCCTGAGTGCGTGGTGGGCCCTATCTTAATTTGAGGATGCTGAGTGCGTGGTGGCCCCATCCTAATTTGAGGATGCTGAGCGCATGGTGGCCACATCCTTGTCTGAGGATGGTGAGCTTTTGGCATGCCCCATCCTATTCTGAGGATGCTGAGCGTGTGGCAGACCCTTCCTAATCTGATGAGGCTGAGTGTGTGGTGGCCCCATCCTAATCTGAGGATGCTGAGCATGTGGCAGCCCCATCTTAATCTGAGAATGCTGAGTGTGTTTTGCACCCTATCTTAATTTGAGGATGCTGAGGGAGTTGCAGGCCCTATCCTAATTAGAGGATACTGAGTGCATGGTGGCCCCATCATAATTTGAGGATGCTGAGTGCGTGGTGGCCACATCCTTGTCTGAGGATGGTGAGCTTTTGGCAGGCCCCATCCTATTCTGAGGATGCTAAGTGTGTGGCAGCCCATCCTAATCTGATGATGCTGAGCGTGTGGTGGCCCCATCCTAATCTGAGGATGCTGAGTGTGTGGTGGCCCCATCCTAATCTCAGGATGCTGAGCATGTGGCGGCCCCATCCTAATCTGAGAATGCTGAGTGTGTGGTGTGCCCTATCTTAATTTGAGGATGCTGAGTGCGTGGCGGGCCCTACCCTAATTTGAGGTTGCTGAGTCTGTGGTTGCCCCATCATAATTTTAGGATGCTGAGCACGTGGTGGGCACATCCTAATCTGAGGATGCTGAGCACATGGCCACCCCTTCCTAATCTGAGGATGCTGAGCACATGGCCACCTCATCCTCATCTGAGGATGCTGAGCGCATGACCGCCCCATCCTAATCTGAGGATGCTGAGTGCATGGTGGCCCCATCCATATCTGAGGATGCTGAGGATGTGGTGGCCCCCTCCTAATTTGAGGTTGCTGAGTGTGTGGCGGGCCCCATTCCAATTGGAGGTTGCTGAGCATGTGGTGGTCCCCATCCTAATCTTAGGATGCTGAGCACGTGGCGGCCCCACCCTAATTTGAAGATGCTGAGTGGGTGGTGGCCCCATCCTAATTTGAGGATGGTGAGTGCATGGCGGGCCCCATCCTAATCTGAGGATGCTGAGCATGTGGCGGGCCCATACTTATCTGAAAATGCTGAGCGTGTGGTGGGCCCTATCTTAGTTTGAGGATGCTGAGTGCGTGGTGGGCCCTATCCTAATTTGACGATGCTGAGTGCGAGGTGGCCCCATCATAATTTGAGGATGCTGAGTGCATGGTGGCCACATCCTTGTCTGAGGATGGTGAGCTTTTGTCAGGCCCCATCCTATTCTGAGGATGCTGAGCATGTGGTGGACCCATGCTAATCTGATGATGCTGAGCGTGTGGTGGCCCCATCCTAATCTGAGGATGCTGAGCGTGTGGTGGCCCCATCCTAATCTGAGGATGCTGAGCGCATGTCCACCCCTTCCTAATCTGAGGATTCTGAGCGCATGGCCACCTCATCCTAATCTGAGGATGCTGAGCGCGTGCCCGCCCCATCCTAATCTGAGTATGCTGAGTGCATCGCCACCCCTTCCTAATCTGAGGATGCTGAGCACCTGGCCACCCCATCCTAATATGAGGATGCTGAATGCATGGCGGCCCCATCCATATCTGAGGACGCTGAGCGCGGGGGCTGGTGCCCATTCTAGTCTGACGATGCTGAGCACGTGGTGGCCCACTCCTAATTTGAGGATGCTGAGTGCGTGGTGGCTCACTCCTAATTTGAGGATGCTGAGTTTAAGGTGGCTCCACCCTAATTTGAGGATGCTGAGTGTGTGGCGGGCCCCATCCCAATTGGAGGATGCTGAGCATGTTGAGGCCCCATCCTAATCTGAGGATGCTGAGAACGTGGCAGCCCCATCCTAATTTGAGGGTGCTGAGTGCGTGGTGGCCCCATCCATATCTGAGGATGCTGAGCACGTGGTGGCCCCCTCCTAATTTGGGGATGCTGAGTGCGTGGCAGCCCCCCCTAATTTGAGGATGCTGAGTGTATGGTGGCTCCATCCTAATTTGAGGATGCTGAGTACGTGGTGGGCCCCATCCCAATTGGAGGATGCTGAGCATGTTGTGGGGCCCCTCCTAATCTGAGGATGCTGAGCACGTGGCAGCCCCATCCTAATTTGAGGATGCTGAGTGGGTGGTGGCCCCATCCTAATTTGAGGATGGTGAGTGCATGGCGGGCCCCATCCTAATCTGAGAATGCTGAGATTGTGGCGGGCCCACACTTATCTGAGAATACTGTGTGGTGGGCCCTATCTTAATTTGAGGATGCCGAGTGCATGGTGGGCCCAATCCTAATTTGAGGGTGCTGAGTGCGTGGTGGCCTCATCATAATTTGAGGATGCTGAGCACGTTTTGGCCACATCCTTGTCTGAGAATGGTGAGCTTTTGGCAGGCCTCNGCATGGCCACCCCTTCCTAATCTGAGGATTCTGAGCACGTGGCTACCTCATCCTAATCTGAGGATGCTGAGTGCATGGCTGCCCCATCCTAATCTGAGGATGCTGAGTGTATGGCCACCTCATCCTAATCTGAGGATGCTGAGTGCATGGCCGCCCCATTATAATCTGAGGGTGCTGAGCACATGGCCACCCCTTCCTAATCTGATGATGCTGAGCACATGGCCACCCCATCCTAATATGAGGATGCTGAGTGCATGGCCACCCCTTCATAATGTGAGGATTCTGAGCGTGTGGCCACCTCATCCTAATCTGAGGATGCTGAGTGAATGGCAGTCCCATCCTAATCTGAGGATGCTGAGCGCATGGCCACCCCTTCCTAATCTGAGGATGCTGAGCGCATGGCCACCCCATCCTAATATGAGGATGCTGAACGCATGCTGGCCCCATCCACATCTGAGGATGCTGAGCACAGGGTGGCCCCATTCAAATCTGAAGATGCTGAGCATGTGGTGGCCCCCTGCTAATTTGAGGATGCTGAGTGCGTGGTGGCCCACTCCTAATTTGAGGATGCTGAGTGTCAGGTGGGTCCATCCTAATTTGAGGATGCTGAGTTCATGGCGGGCCCCATCCCAATTGGAGGATTCTGAGCATGTTGCTGGCCCCATCCTAATCTGAGGATGCTGAGCATGTGGCGGCCCCATCCTCATTTGAGAATGCTGAGTGCGTGGTGGCCCCATCCTAATTTGAGGATGGTGAGTGCATGGTGGGCCCCATCCTAATATGAGGATGCTGAGCAAGTGGTGGCCCCATACTTATCAGAGAATCCTGAGTGCATGGTGGGCTCTATCTTAATTTGAGGATGCTGAGTGTGTGGTGGCCCCATCATAATTTGAGGATGCTGAGCGCGTGGTGGCCACATCCTTGTCAGAGGATGGTGAGCTTTTGGCAGGCCCCATCCTATTCTGAGGATGCTGAGCATGTGGCGGCCCCATCCTAATCTGATGATGCTGAGCGTTTGGTGGCCCCATCCTAATCTGAGGATGCTGAGCATGTGGTGGCCCCATCCTAATCTGAGGATGCTAAGCATGTGGCGGCCCCATCCTAATCTGAGAATACTGAATGTGCGGTGGGCCCTATCTTAATTTGAGGATGCTGAGTGTGTGTCGGACCCTATCCTAATTTGAGGATGCTGAGTGCGTGGTGGTCCCATCCTAATTTGAGGATGCTGAGTGCGTGGTGGCCCCATCCTAATTTGAGGATGGTGAGTGCATGGCGGGCCCCATCCTAATGTGAGGATGCTGAGCATGTAGTGGGCCCATACTTATCTGAGAATGCTGAGTGTGTGGTGGGCCCTATCTTAATTTGAGGATGCTGAGTGTGTGGTGGGTCCTATCCTAATTTGAGGATGTTGAGTGCGTCGTGGCCCCATCATAATTTGAGGATGCTGAGCGCGTGGTGGCCAAATCCTTGTCTGAGGATGGTGAGCTTTTGGAAGGCCCCATCCTATTATGAGGATGCTGGGCTTGTGTCAGCCACATCCTAATCTGATGATGCTGAGCGTGTGGTCCCCCAACCTAATCTGAGGATGCTGAGCATGTGGTGGCCCCATCCTAATCTGAGGATGCTAAGCATGTGGCGGCCCCATCCTAATATGAGAATGCTGAGTGTGTGGTGGGCCCTATCTTAATTTGAGGATGCTGAGCCCATCGGGGGCCCTATCCTAATTTGAGGATGCTGAGTGCGTGGTGGCCCCATCATCATTTGAGGATGGTGAGGACATGGTAGCCACATCCTTGTCTGAGGATGGTGAGCTTTTGGCAGGCCCCATCCTATTCTGAGGATGCTGAGCGCATGGTGGCCACATCCTTGACTGAGGATATTGAGCATTTGGCAGGCCCCATCACATTCTGAGGATGCTGAGCGTGTGGCAGCCCCATCCTAATCTGAGAATGCTGAGTGTGTGGTGGGCCCTATCTTAATTTGAGGATGCTGAGTGCATTGCGGGGCTTATCCTAATTTGAGGATGCTGAGTGCGTGGTGGCCCCATCATAATTTGAGGATGCTGAGTGCATGTTGGCCACATCCTTGTCTGAGGATGGTGAGCTTTTGGCAGGCCCTATCCTATTCTGAGGATGCTGAGCGTGTGGTGGCCCCATCCTAATCTTATGATGCTGAGCATGTGGTGGCCCCATCCTAATCTGAGGATGCTGATCGCGTGGTGGCCCCATCCTAATCTCAGGATGCTGAGCATGTGGTGTCCCCATCTTAATCTGATAATGCTGAGTGCGTGGTGGGCCCTATCTTAATTTGAGGATGCCAAGCGCGTGTCGGGCCCTATCCTAATTTGAGGTTGCTGTGTCTGTGGTGGCCCCATCATAATTTGAGGATGCTGAGCACGTGGTGGCCACATCCTAATCTGAGGATGCTGAGCGCATGGCCACCCCTTCCTAATCCAAGGATGCTGAGCGCATGGCCACCTCATCCTAATATGAGGATGCTGAGTGCATGACCGCTGCATCCTAATTTGAGGATGCTGAGTGCATGGCGGGCCCCATCCCAATTCGAGGATGGTGAGCATGTTGTGGGCACCATCCTAATCTGAGGATGCTGAGCACGTGGTGGCCCCAACCAAATTAGAGGATGGTGAGTGCGTGGTGGCCCCAACCTAATTTGAGGATGGTGAGTGCGTGGTGGCCCCCTCCTAATTTGAGGATGCTGAGTGCATGGTGGCTCCATCCTAATTTGAGGATGCTGAGTGCGTGGCGGACCCCATCCCAATTGGAGGATGCTGAGCATGTCGTGGGCCCCATCCTAATCTGAGGATGCTGAGCACGTGGCGGCCCCATCCTAATTTGAGGATGCTAAGTTCGTGGTGGCCCCATCCTAATTTGAGGATGGTGAGTGCATGGCATGCCCCATCCTAATCTGAGGTTGCTGAGCATGTGGCGGGCCCATACTTATCTGAGAATGCTGAGCGTGTGGTGGCCACATCCTAATCTGAGGATGCTGAGCTCATGGCCACCCCTTCCTAATCTGAGGATCCTGAGCGCATGGCCACCTCATCCTAATCTGAGGATGCTGAGCGCATGGCCGCCCCATCCTAATCTGAGGATGCTGAGTGCATGGTGGCCCCATCCATATCTGAGGATGCTGAGCATGTGGTGGCCCCCTCCTAATTTGAGGATGCTGAGTGCATGGTGGCCCCATCCTAATTTGAGGATGCTGAGTGCGTGGCGGGCCCCATCCCAATTGGAGGATGCTGAGCATGTTGTGGGCCCCATCCTAATCTGAGGATGCTGAGCACGTGGCGGCCCCATCCTAATTTGAGGATGCTAAGTGCATGGTGGCCCCATCCTAATTTGAGGATGGTGAGTGCATGGCGGGCCCTATCCTAATCTGAGGATGCTGAGCAAGTGGCGGCCCCATACTTATCAGAGAATCCTGAGTGCGTGGTGGGCTCTATCTTAATTTGAGTATGCTGAGTGCGTAGTGGCCCCATCCATATCTGAGGATGCTGAGCACGTGGTGGCCCCCTCCTAATTTGAGGATGCTGAGTGCATGGTGGCCCCCTCCTAATTTGAGGATGCTGAGTGCATGGCAGGCCCCATCCCAATTGGGGGATGGTGAGCATATTGTAGGCCCCAACCTAATCTGAAGATGCTGAGCATGTGGCGGCCCCATACTCATCCCATACTCATCTCAGAATGTTGAGTATGTGGTGTGCCCTATCTTAATTTGAGGATGCTGAGTGCGTGGTGGGCCCATCATAATTTTAGGATGCTGAGTGCGTGGTGGCCACATCCTTGTCTGAGGATGGTGAGCTTTTAGCAGGCCACATCCTCTTCTGAGGATCCTGTGTGGCGGCCCCATCCTAATCTGACGATGCTGAGCGTGTGGTGGCCCCATCCTAATCTTAGCCTGCTGAGCGTGTGGTGGCCCCATCCTAATCTGAGGATGCTGAGCATGTGGCGGCCCCATACTAATCTGAGAATCCTGAGTGTGTGGTGTGCCCTATCTTAATTTGAGGATGCTGAGTGCGTGGCAGGCCCTATCCTAATTGGAGGATGTTGAGTGCATGGTGGCCCCATCATAATTTGAGGATGCTGAGCACCTGGTGGCCACATCCTCGTCTGGGGATGGTGAGCTTTTGGCAGGCCCCATCCTATTCTGAGGATGCTGAGCCTGTGGCAGCCCCATCATAATCTGAGGACGCTGAGCGCGTGGTGGCCCCATCCTAATCTCAGGATCCTGAGCATATTGCGGCCCCATCCTAATCTGAGAAGGCTGAATGTGTGGCGGGCCCTATCCTAATTTGAGGATGCTGAGTCCGTGGTGGCCCCAACATAATTTGAGTATGCTGAGCGCTTGGTGGCCACATCTTTTTCTGAGGATGGTGAGCTTTTGGCAGGCACCATCCTGCCAAAAGGATCCTATTCTGAGGATGCTGAGCGTGTGGTGACCCCATCCTAATCTGCAGATGCTGGCAGCCAAATCCTAATCTGAGAATGCTGAGTGTGTGGTTGGCCCTATCATAATTTGAGGATGCTGAGCGAATGGCGGGCCTATCCTAATTTGAGGATTCTGAGTGCGTGGTGGCCGCATCATAATTTGAGGATGCTGAGCGCATGGTGACCACATCCTTGACTGAGGATGGTGAGCATTTGGCAGGCCTCATCCTATTCTGAGGATGCTGAGCGTGTGGCAGCCCCATCCTAATCTGAGGATGCTAAGAATGTGATTGCCCCATCCTTATCTGAGAATGCTGAGTGTGTGGTGGGCCCTATCAATTTGAAGATGCTGAGTGTGTGGCAGCCCCATCATAATTTGAGGATGCTGAGCGCGTGGTGGCCACATTTTTGTCTGAGGATGGTGAACTTTTGGCAGGCCCCTTCCTATTCTGAGGATGCTAAGCATGTGGTGGCCCCTTCCTAATCTGAGAATGCTGAGTGTGTGGTGGGCCCTATCTTATTTTGAGGATGCTGAGTTGTCACAGGCCCTATCCTAATTTGAGGATGCTGAGTGCCTGGTGGCCCCATCATAATTTGAGGATGCTGAGCACGTGGTGGCCACATCCTTGTCTGAGGATGGTGATCTTGTGGCAGGCCCCATCCTAATCTGAGTATGCTGAACGTGTGGTAGCCCCATCCTAATCTGATGATGCTGAGCATGTGGTGGCCCCATATTAATCTGTGGAGGCTGAGTGTGTGTTGGCCCCATCGTAATCTGAGGATGCTGAGCGTGTGGCGGCTTCATCCTAATCTGAGGATGCTGAGCTCTTGGCCACCCCATCCTAATCTGAGGATGCTGAGCTCAAAGTGGCCCCATTCTAATTGGAGGATGCTGAGCGCATGGCCTCCCCATCCTAATCTGAGGATGCTGAACGCGTGGCCAACTCATCCTAATCTGAGGATGCTCTGCACATGGCCGACCCATCCTAATCTGAGGTTGCTGAGCGCATGGCCACCCCTTCCTAATCTGAGGATGCTGAGCGCATGACCACCGCATCCTAATCTGAGGATGCTGAGCGCATGGCCACCCCATCCTATTCTGAGGATGCTGAGCGCATGGTGGCCCGATTCTAATCTAAGGATGCTGAGCATGTGGCGGGCCCCACCCTAATCTGAGAATGCTGAGCGTGTGGTGGGCCCTATCATAATTTGAGAATCCTGAGCGCATGGTGGCCCCATCCAGTTTGAGGATTCTTAGTGCGTGGTGGCCCCATCCTAATGTGGGGATGCTGAGCATGCGGTGGCCCCATCCTAATTTGAGAGTGCTGAGCATGTGGTAGCCCCATCATAATTTAGGATGCTTAGTGTGTGGTGGCCCCTCCCAATTTGTGGATGCTGAGCACGTGTTGGCCCCTTCCTAATCTGAGGATGCTGAGTGCATGGCAGGCCCTATCCTAATTTGAGGATGCTGAGCATGTGCGGGCCCCATCCTAATCTGAGGATGCTGAGCGCGTGGTGGCCCCATCCTAATTTGAGGATGCTGAGTGCGTGGTGGCCCCATCCTAATCTGAGGATGCTGAGCATGTGGCAGCCCCATCTTGAGGATGCTGAGCATCTGAGCAATGTGGGGCGGCCCCCCTAATCTGAGAAGGCTGAGTGTCATGGTGGGCCCTATCTTAATTTCATGATGCTGAGTTCATGGCGAGCCCTATCCTAATTTGAGGATGCTGAGCAAGTGGTGCCCCATCATAATTTGAGGATGATTAGTGCATGGTGGCCCCATCCTAGTCTGAGGCTGCTGATTTGTGGCAGGCCCCATCTAATCTGAGGATGCTGAGCTTGTGGCGGCCCCCTCCTAATTTGATGGATGCTGAGCGCGTGGTGGCTCCATCCTAAATTAGGATGCTGAGCGCGTGGCGGTCCAATTATCCTAATTTGAGGATGCTGAGCACGTGACAGCCCCACCTAATCTGAGGATGCTGAGAACGTGGCTGGCCCCATCCTAAGTTTGAGGATGCTGAGCATATGGCAGGCCCCATCCTAATCTTAGGATGCTGAGCGCGTGGTGACCCCATCCTAATTTGAGGATGCTGAAGTGCATGGGTGGCCCCATCCTAATGAGGATGCTGAGCGCGTTTTGGCCCCATCTTAGTCTGAGGATGCTGAGCTTGTGGGGCCCCGTCCTAATCTGAGGATGCTGAGCACTGTGGCGCCCATCATAATCTGAGGATGGTGAGTGCGTGGCAGCCCCATCCTAATCTGAGGATGCTGAGCGCGTGGTGTCCCCATCCTAATCTGACGATGCTGAGCGTGTGGCGGTTCCCTCCTAATTTGAGGAGGCTGACTGTGTGGTGGGCCCCATCCTAATTTGAGGATGCTGAGCGTGTGGTGGGACCTATCATAATTTGAGGATGCTGAGTGCGTGGTGGTCCCTATTCTAATCTGAGGATGCTGAGTGCATGACAGCCCCATCCTAATCTGAGGATGCTGAGCGCGTGGCGGCCCCATCCTAATCTGAGGATGCTGAGCGCGTGGCGGCCCCATCCTAATCTGAGGATGCTGAGTGCGTGGTGGCCCCATCTTAATCTGAGGATGTTGAGTGCGGTCCCATTCTAATTTGAGGATGCTGAGCACGTGTGGCCATCCCAGTCTGAGGATGTTTGAGCAGTGGGGCGCCCCATCCTAATTTCTGTTAGCTTGCTTTTTCTCTTGTTCTACAGACCATGAGGGCGGTACAATCAGCTCCTATTTTTTTTTTTCCGAGTATCTTTTCCTCTGACTATGTCTTTGCTGCTGTTTCTACCCTTCCCAGCCCTCCCTCACAACTCCTTCCATGTCCCCACAGCTCCCTCTTGATTTCTTGTCCTCTTACGTGATTAGTTTACATATACATTACATAAATATATAAATATACATATATAATGCACTGAGTCTTTTTACTAATCATTGGAACATTTGGTGCACACAAACAAAGTGTTTTCATTGTATTCACTCCTCTCACACCCTCCCCAACTCCTTTCAGATCCACCTTCCTCTGCCCAACTTCATGGCCTTTTTAAACAATGTATTTATTGGTTTTATTTATAGTATGAGTATATTGCTTGCATGTGTATAAGCATACCGTGTCTTGCAATGTCCATGGAGTCAGAAGAAGGCATGGATTCCCTTGGAACTGGAGTTAGGAATGGTGTATTTGCCACAGCCAGTGCTGGTGGCTCGAACCTGGGTCCTCTGCAAGAGCAGCCAGTGCTCTTAACTGCTGAGCCATCTCACCAGCCCCATGGCCTTTTGTTTAAAAACAAAACACCAAGTTCAATTTGGGCTGCTCATATACTCATAGGTGCAGGGCCATACAGTAGAGCAGAGTCAACCTACCAGAAGTCACATTCTTAAGAAAGCTACCTCCCCCTCCCTGAGCACCCATCAACTGTCAACAGCTCATCTAGAGATGGGGCCTTATCAGCCCCATTTTTATCAATGAGGAACCGGAGTCCCAGAGATGTTACTGCACTTGCCCAAGGTGACTGATGTGGCAGGTGATTGACCTGAAGGTTAGTTCTGCTGAAATAATGTCATTACCAATCATTAAGCAAAGCATTTATGTTTATGTTCCAGTTTGCTGACAAATTTTCTGTGCTTTGTCCTCGGCAGGTAGCCGCTAAAGTATCTGTATTAAATCTAGATCTTTTTATTCACAAGGCCAGCAAAGAGAGCTGGATGGGGAATGAGGCCATTGCTTCTCTCATTATTCTTTGGCTAGGAGTGTGGCTCAGCCCCATTCCTCTAGACATCATGATCGCTCCACAGAAGAATTGTTCCAGGGTTAGCTTTGAGCCCCAGTACTAATTAACTAGCTAAGTTGCAACTCAACAAAGCTTGTATACATCCTTAAGGTGATATTAGCAGGTTTTGGCTGAAAAGGGGAGTTTGTGAAAGAGCTATTTATTTAGAAGTAGAGTGTTTTATTTAAAAGATCACTTTTGGGACTGGAGAGCTGGTTTAGCAGTTAAGAGAACTGGCTGCTCTTGCAGAGGATTGAGATTCGATTCTCAGCACACCACATGACATCTAACAACCATATGTAGCTCTAAGTTCCAGGGGCTCTGACCCCCCTTCTCACCTCCACAGGCATTGCAAGGCATATGTGCACTCACATACATGCAGGTAAATTCACTCATACACATTAAAATATTAAAAAATAATAAAATTAAAAAAAAAAAAAAGGCTTCAGAAGGTATGGTGGCACACCCCTTAGTCGCAGCACTTGGGAGGCAGAGGCAGTGGATCTATAAGATCAAAGGCCAACATGGTCTACATAGCAAGTTCCAGGTCAAAAACAAAAACAAAAGAGTCTTCAGGGAACTAGAAAATATGCCTCTAGATAAAAGCTCTTCTTGCTCTTCCAGAAGATGAGAGTTTGGTTCCTAATATGCACATCAAGTGACTCACAGCTGCTTGTAACTCAGCTCCAGGGGTTTGATAACCTTCTTCTGGCACCTAGACACATGTGCGTGTACACACACACACACACACACACACACTCTTTTAAAAAGGATACCTTTATCATTTTAACTTCTCCCACTTACTCTTCCTTCTTCTAAAACCCCTACCTGTTGTGAGTAGCCAGCCTGCTGGGATGGAAACCCCAAGGATTCTGTAAGTCCAATAACCCAAGTTGGGTCACTCAAGGTAATGTAGGAGCTTGAGGAAGAGCACGTGTGTCTACTAGCAACCACAGGACCTGAAAAGGTTACACGGCTCTGAATAAAGGAACCAAGGGATCCCTGCAGTTTTCTGTCTTTGCTTTATTTTTTCATGCATGCAAAAGCACTAAAGACACAAGAGCGCTGCTTTTAGACTCACACTCTTTAGAGTCACAAATGAATATTTATAGAATGAATGATAAACAATAACGTGGACAGAATGTAGTAGTTCAGTGATACATGAGCAAGATCACCTTACCCATAATACGCCTTCCTGAACAGCAGTGTCTCCTGAGAAATGAAGGGATAACCTGCATTTGGCGATAACTCCTCAGCAAGCATTCTGCATAAACTTTCTCATGAGACAAGGCCATCCAGGCTGCATTCACAAGGGTACAGCTTAATTTACCAAACATTTTTAAGTCATAGGAGTCACTGTTTCACAGTTCTACAAGCATGTTTCTTTTGAGTGCCTCATCTGTCCAGTAGAGCCGTTCAAAGCACTGATTCTGGGGCCAGACGTTCAGAACTTAAATCCTAGCTTTGCTGTTCCCCAACACTGTCCTCAGATGAGAAACTTCACCCTCTGCCTTAGTTTCCACATCCCTGACACAGGAAGAATAGTTCCACTTCCCTCATGAGACCACTGTAATGCAACAGAGGTGATTCCTGGGAAGATCTTAGAACACAACGAATGTTAGCTTTTGTTTCCCATTTTCTTCTAGTTCATATGTCTGGGAAAGTTGGAACAAGAGTCACAAGGGCTCCTTCCCAACATTAAGAAAGCAGTAAATAAGTGGTGGGGGAGGAAACCCTGCCCAGGCAGGGTGAGGAGAGGAGATTCTCCAACCTGTTGAGCTGCTTGCAAATTGTGTGGTGTGTCCCTGGGTTCCAGTTTTGAGTCATCATCCATGCTACTGTGGGCTTTTGCTGATACAGATGCCTATGAGTCATCCATGCTCCCATAAGCAACCACTCACCCACAGTCCTGTAAGTAACCCAGTGAACTCATAGGTTCACAAAGGTGGACTCTAGTGGTATTATTACTTTGGTCTATTGTTTTCTACCTGAGGTGGATAGATGTAAACTCCTCTATAGTATAGTACATGTGATGGTTAATATTGGGTGTCAACTTGACTGGACTAAGGAACAATAAGGAAAAGGATCTTTGGATTGCTGAACCCTCAAACCAGATGGCCCACCCCAAATGTGGGTGTATTCCTGCTGCCTGCAGGCAGTATAAAGGGCCAAGGCAGAGGGAGCTGGTCCTTTCTTCCTGCAGCTTGCCTCTCTCTCACTGGTGAGTTTGTCTTGCTGTTGTGATCACCCTTTGGATCCCAGTTGTACTGAGACTGGCAGATCTCTGGAATCCATTGGGCCTTCAGCACCAGATTGGGACTACTGAGACATCCAGCCTTGTGGACTGAGCAGTTCCCTGGATTCTCTCAGCCTCTCCAGTGCGGCGCAGCTACTGTTGGACTGCTTGAATCTGTCACATGAGTAAATCAATAATTGTATAATAGCTAATATTCATTCCTGTTGCTTCTTTTCTTAGAGAACCCTGACTAATACAGATTTTGGTACCGAGAAGTGGGTTCTAGAGAAACAGAATTGAAAGGATGAATTTCTTTAGTGGCTTGGTAGTTTCTGGAGCCAGCTCTCCAATCCAATGAAGCTCTCATGGTGGCATGAAGAGGAATGATGATCCCGTGGTGCAGACTATTTGATGTAATTATGATAGATCCATTTGACTCGCATAACTCGCCTCTTGTGAGGAGCAAGGATTTAGCGACTCTATATATAAAACGTTTGAGAAATTGCGGAGAAATAAGGAAAATAATGATATTGCCTTGTTGCTCCTAGCATGTCTCGATAAACGTGATAGAGGAAATAGAGGAGCTCAGTGATAAAAATGACAGCTCCGGATTCGAAACAAAGTTTAAAGGTTTCCAAGTGTGCCTCTGGATAGAGAATCTTCTCTCCAGAGCCAAAGAGCTAAAGTGGCAGAAAATTCAAGCTGGAGCCTTATTATACATTTGGCTGATTATACAACGCAAATTTAATTCCCAGCCATGAAGAGTGTCAGCACGAAGTGAGAGTACTGGTGGGGAAAGGGGGACCTGGAAACACCCTGAAACTTGGGATGGAGATGTGTGGGAGAACCACGATGATGAGGATTTTGAACCCTTGGATTCTGAGGGATTTCTTTATCTGAGGAATATAATCTCCCCACCTCAGCAGAGAATCCACACCTGCAGATCCCTCCTCCCCACCCTTGCCTGAGGAAACTAATCCCCCCCTTCCAGTGGAGCTAATGTCCCTCAGGTCCCAACAATTGTTGCCTCTAGACCTATAACCAGATTGAAGTCTAAGCAAGCCCCTAAAGGTGAGATAGAAAGTGTGGTCCATGAGGAGGTGCGCTATACCACTAAAGAAATTAATTAATGAGTTTGCCGATTCATTCTGGCAGAAGCCTGAGGAATATGTGTGGGAATGGATTTTAAGGGTTGGGATAATGGTGAAGGAATATAAAATTGGATCAGACGAGTTTATCGATATGAGCCCACTGAGTAGAGATTCTAGGTTTAACATGGAAGCTCGAGTGTTAAAAAAGGTGTTAAAAGTTTATTTGAATGGTTGGCTGATGTATGAATTAAAACATGGCCTACTAACAGCGAGTTAGAGATGCCTGACATTCCTTGGCTTAGTATTGATGAAGGGATTGTGAGGGTCAGGAAGACGGGCATGCTCGAGTAGATTCAAAGTGTAAAACCCCATTCTCCACAGTGTGAGGACCCAGAGGACATGCCTTACACTGAGTTTATAAGATGGAAAGTGCTGAGAGAGACACCAGAACATTTGAAGAGCTTTGTTTTTGCTGTATTTCATTATGCCAGATCTTACTGTTAGAGAATTTGTTACTCGCTTACATAAATTAAATGTACACGTAATAGGTTTAACAGGACCTCAGAGTAGGCGTCAGGTGGCAGCACTGAATTGATGAAGGCCAGATGAGCACAGTTATCATATTTATCATAATGGGTGGCAAAGGCAAAACAATGCCTATAATGGCATGAGCCAAAATGATCTTTGGGAACTGGCTAATTAATCATGGCATTCCCAGGAACCAAAATACTAAAGAAGCCCTGACTAAGTTTTTATTTGATCTGTAAGAAGCAAAAAGCTCTAGAACAAATGACAGGGAAGTCAAACATTGGATTTCAGCAGTAGGTGAATCCCGTCCAGTTAACCAGTTTCTCAGACTTGAGACAGTTCACAGGCCCAGAACCCCTTGAATGAAGGGGTGGCTGGGTTCCAATGAGGAAGGACCTTGCACAATACCAAAGAGTTATGCTGTTTCCTTCCCTGTCCTTCCCCAGAGGGGACCTGAGGCCTTTTACTAGGGTAACTGTACACTGGGGAAAAGGAAATAATCAGACTTTTCGAGGCCTATTGGAATACTGGTTCTGAGTTGATACTGATCCCAGGAGACCCTAAAAAGCTGTGGCCCTCCGGTTAAAGTAGGGCCCTATGGAGGTCAGGTGATAATGGAGTTTTGGCTGAGTCCGACTCACAGTGGGCCAGTGGGTCCCAGAACTCATCCATTGTGGTTATTTCCCAATCCCAGAATGTATAATTGGGATAGATATGATTAGAAATTGGCAGAATCGCCACATTGGTTCCCTGACCTGTGGAGTGAGGGCTATTATGGTTGGAAAGGCCAAATGGAAACCATTGGTGTTGCCTCTATTGGGGAAAATAGTGAACCAAAAAGAGTATCACATCCCTGGAGGGATTGCAGAAGTTAGTGCCACCATCAAGGATTTGAAAGATGCAGAGGTGGTGACTCCTACCACATCTCCATTTACCTCTCCAATTTGGCCTGTGCAAAAGACAGATGGATCATGGAGAATGACAGTTGACTATCGAAAACTCAAACAAGTCGTGACACACAATTGCAACCACTGTACCAGATGTGGTGTCCTTACTTGAGCAGATTAATATGTCTCCTGGTACCTGGTATGCAGCTTATGATCTGGCCAATGCTTTTTCTCAATACCGGTTCATAAGGACCACCAGAAGCAATTTGCTTTCAGTTGGCAAGGCCAACAATATACCTTTACTGTCTTACCTCAAGGGTATGTTAAATCTCAGCCTTGTGCCATAATATTAGAAGGATCTTCATCCTACTCTTCCACCAAAATATCACACTGGTCCACTATATTGATGATGTTATGCTGATTGGACCCAGTGAACAGGAGGTAGCAGATAGTCTAGACTTGTTGGTAAAGCATATGCATGAGAGAATGGGAAATAATTCCAACTAAAATTCAAGGGCCATCTAACTCGGTGAAGTTTCTAGGAGTTCAGTGGTGTGGAGCATCAGAGACATTCCTTCTAAGGTAAAGAATAAGTTGTTGCACCTGGCCCCTCCTCGACCAAGAAAGAAGCACAACATTTAGTGGGCCTTTTTTGGATTCTGGAGACAGCACATTCTCATCTGGGTGTGTTACTATGACCCATATATCAGGTGACTCGGAAGGCAGCAACTTTGAGTGGGGCTTGGAACAGGAAAGGCTCTTCAACAGGTCCAGGCTGAGTGCAGGCTGCTCTGCCCCTAGGGCCATATGATCCAGCAGACCCAATGGTGCTTGAGGTATCAGTGGCAGATAGAGATGCTGTCTGGAGTCTGTGGCAGGCTCCCTAGGGGATCACAGCAAGGCCCTTGGGATTTTGGAGTAAGGCTCTATCTTCATTCTGCAAATCAAGTATTCTTCTTTTGAGAGACAGCTTCTGAGCCTGCTATTGGGCCTTCGTGGAAACTGAACATTTGACAATGGGCCACCAAGTCACCATGTGACCTGAAGCTGCCCATCAGTGAGCTGGGTGTTATCTGACCCACCAGACCATAAAGTAGGATGTGCACAGCAACAGTCCATTATCAAATGGAAGTGGTACATATGTGACAGGGCCCACGGCAGGCCTGAGGGCACAAGCAAGCTACATGAAGAGAGTTGCCCAAATGCCTATGGTTCCCACTCCTGTTACAATGCCTCCTGTGCTCTCAGCATGCACCTATGGCTTCATGGGGTTTGCCCTATGATCAGTTGACTGAGGAAGAGAAGACTAGGGCCTGGTTTACTGATGGTTCTGCACGCATGCAGGCACCACCCAGAAGTGGACAGCTGCAGCATTACAGCCAATTTCTGAAACACACCCTAAAGGACATTGGTGAAGGATCTTCACAGTGGGCAGAACTTCCGGCAGTGCACATTTTGGTTGTGCATTTTGCCTGGAGGAGAAATGGCCAGAGGTTCAATTATATACTGATCATGGGCTGTAGCCAATGGTTGGCTGGATGGTCAGGGACTTGGAAGGAGCATGACTGGAAAATGGTGAGAAAGACATTTGGGGAAGATGTATGTGATAGAGCTCTCTGAATGGTCAAAGATGTGAAGATACTTGTTTCTCATGTAAATGCTCATCAAAGTGTGATCTCGGCAGAGAGATGAGTTATAATAGTCCAAGTAGATCAGATGACTCGTTCTGTGGATAGTCAGCCTCTTTCTCCAGCTATCCCTGTTGTTTGTCAATGGGCCCATGAATAAGTGGTCATGGTGGCAGAGAGGGAGGTTATGCATGGGCATGACAGCATGGACTTCCACCACCAAGGCTGATCTGGGCTACAGCTGCTGTCCGAGTGCCAGATTTCCCATAGCAGAGACCAACATTGCAGCCCCCTATATGGTGCTATTCCAGGGTGACCACAGCTGAACCTGGTGGCAGGTTGATACATTGGACCACTTCCATCATGGAGGGGACAGTGTTTTGTCCTTACAGGAATAGATATCTTATTCTGGTTATGGATTTGCCTTTCCTGCACGTAATGCTTCTGCCAAAACTACATCCAGGGACTTACAGAAATGCCTTATCCACCATCAGGTATTCCTCACAGCATCACTTCTGAGACAGGAACTCACTTCACAGCCAAAGAAGTGCGACAGTGGGCCATGGTCATGGTATCCACTGGTCTTAACCATGTTCCCCACCATCCAGAAGCAGCTGGCTTGATAGAACGATGGAATGGCCTCTTGAAGACACAGTTTACAGTGCAATTATGTAGCAATACCCTGGAGGGTGGGGCAAGGTTCTCCAGCAGGCAGTATATGCTTTGAATCAGTGCCCACTATAGGTACTGTTTCTCCTATAGCCAGAATTCATGGGTCAGGAACCAAGGGGTGGAAGTGGGAGTGATTCCACTCACTATCACCCCTAGTGACCCAGTAGGAAAATTTTTGCTTTCTGTACCCACGACCTTGCGTTCTGCTGGTCTAGAAGTTTGGCTCCAAAGGGGGAGTGCTTTTGCCAGGAGATACAGCAAACATTCCATTGAACTGGAAGCTAAGACTTTCCCCTGGCCACTTTGGGATTCTACTGCCCTTTAGCCAAAAGTCTAAGGAAGGAATAACAGTAGTAGGAGGAGTGATTGATCCAGACTACCAGGAGGAAATTGGACTTTTTCTCCACAATGGGGGCAAGGAAGATTATGTCTGGAAGGCAGGAGGTGCTGTAGGGTGCCTTCTAGTGCTACCACGGCCTATGATTAAGGTCAATGGGAAACTCCAACAACCAACCAGACAGGACAACAAATGGCCCAGACCCTTCAGGGAATGAAGGTATGGGTCACTCCTCCAGGGAAAGAGCCAAGACCTGCAGGGGTGCTTGCTGATGGTGGAGGAAAATACAGAATGGTAGTAGAAGAAGGCAGTCATAAATATCAACTGAGGCCATAGGACCAGTTGCCAGAAACGTGGATTATAATAGATATTAACTTTTGTCCTATTGTTATGAATGTGCTTGTTCTCATATATATGTTATATTAAGCAGATATTTGTGTTGTTCTGTTTTGAATGTGCAACTGAGATAAGGTTAAGTGTTGTCATATTTAGGTTATTAATCACTGAAGGACTAATGTTCTCTCAAGGAATTATCACTCTACTTCTAAGATATAATGCTTGCTATTGCACATGAGACAACAATAACATGTTAGGTGGAAATATGACTTTGCCATTGTTGCATCAACTGACATTTAAACATAACATAAGGAGGCTATTGTAGTGGATGTCAAGTTCAAGCGAATGGACTTGTGAAGTGGTAATCGTTGGTGTCACTTGGACGGACTAAGGAACAAATAGAAGAAAAAGGATCTTGTTGGACCACACAGTCCACACATGTGCAAATAGGCCCACCCCCCACGGTACGAGTGGGTGTTACCTCTGCCAGCAGGCAGTGTAAAAGGCCAAGGCAGAGGGAGCTGGTCCATTCCTTCTCCTTGTGCTTGCCTCTCTCTCACTGGTGAGCTTGTCTTGATGCTGGCATGATCAATCTCTTCAGGATTCCACACATGTGACTGCAGGCACACGGAGATCTCGCTAGAATTCTCATCAGGCCTATCGCACCAGATTGGGGTACTGAGTACATCCTTGCTTGAGGACTGAGCAATCCCTGGATTCTCAGCCTCTCCAGTAGCAGCACAGCTACTGTTGGGACGACCTCGATAGCTCCTTCACGTGAGAAATCAATAAATTGTATATAGCTATATATATCATTCGGCTGTTCTTCTGTTTCTTTAGAGAACCCTGGACTAATACAGTTACAACTTGCTGGCCGTGCTTGTCTGCAGACCTGTGGGAGGCAGATGTTCCAGTCTTGCTGGTGTAGCATGTGTCCTTCCACGGTGACTCCTCTTGACCAACAAAAACCCACTTTGTTCTAGACTATCCATTATGACTGTATTTCCTGTTTGCTGTGTGCTGGGAATTGCTGTCATCTTGTCATACCCAAAAGCATTATAATCTGCAAAAACCCACAAATATTGATGAGCTTTCTGCTTGTTTCTCTTAATCAGGGAAGTATCTTTAAGTTGAACAAAATTTATGGACATTATATTGCTATAGAATACCACCACATCCCATCATGGCTGCAGTGTTGCTGCTATATATGTTTTATGAATGTGACACTGCTAAGGCAAGTCGGTTCATGAGTATGTTTACGTTCTTCATGACTCCGGTTAACAGAAGGTCCAGAATATCCTAGGACTGACCAAGTAGAAGCTACACACCCCCGACTTGACCCTATCGTGCACCATTCCGCCCATATCGGAGCCGTTGTCGTTCCTACGTCAGCAGCGAGGCATTCAGGGCCACAGAGCCCAGCCCGGCCGTCGCACTCGATCGACAGGTGCTCCCTCAGTTTTAGCTGTTACCCTGTGTCCGAGTGCCTTCCTTCAAGGCCCAGGACCTTAGTTCCTCGCCACTACCTCATTCCCTTGGTCAGGCTCAGCTCTCTCTACGAAAGAAGGCTAGGCCAAGACGCATCCCATGATTGAGTGAGAGGGTCTTGCATAGGACTTGCATCTTGGGTGGAATAAGACTGAATCTTGGATCTGCTATGCTGCTCCTGCCTTAGAAATACTTTTCAGTCTTCTTGATAAAATAGAATGTTCTACCGATTATCTAGACTATAAAAAGAAAACTCTAGTTGGGAGGCTTAGCTCCATAGGCACACATGTTTACAATGTTCAAGCTCTAGGTTCAGTCACCCCATAACCCCAAGTAATAAAAAAGAGAGAAATAAAGACTATCTTATCAGGTTTGAGTGAAGATCATAGTGGTATCTCCTAAGTGCTTAATAGTTTCTAAAATGTTCCATATAGGTAAAGCCATTTCTCTCCAAAAATAATTGCCTACTGTATATATTATACCTTTCAAATAACCTTTAGAATTCCTATTTCTTCTGTACAGTTGGCTCCTTAGAGGCACAACAACATAAAGAATTAGTGCTGACCTATTCTAATCAGAACCCACAAATTGCACACTGCCTAGGTAAACTTGGACCCTTACTTAACCTCTCCAAGTTTCACTTTTCGTTTTTTTGTGTTGTGTGTTTTTATGTGTAATTGTTGTTTGAAGACCATATTATCACTGCACGCCACCTGGCCTGGGAAATCACTGTTAGACCCACTCCACAGGCTGGCCTCAAGAGCAAGGCCCACCTAGCCTTTCTGACTTCCCCCAGGGTTGGTCTAATCTAAAGGTTATCGAAAGCATTGTGCTCCCATCTCTGGCTTCGGATTTCTTCAGCTATTTTTTTTAACATGGAAACGCTTACACAGTATTGTGATGTCATTCTTGCACAGGGGTCATGCAATCTCTCCACATCATTTCAATTTTATATATGTGCTGCTGAAGCTACGCACTGATTTCTTCACCTTTAAAATGAAATATTGGACTGGAGAGATGGCTAGCAGGTTTAGCACTGCCGCTCTTCAGGAGGTAGGTGTCCAGCGCTAATGAGTTCTAAGAAATCCTCACATCGTTGCTGAATCCAGCTGCAGGCTCTGACATTCCCTTCTTTATTCGACAGGCACACACATGGGTTATATACACACACAGACACACATAACAATTGTAAAAGTTTAACTAAATATGTAACATTTATTTCAGGTTATCTGAATGCCTTTAGAGGAACATGAAACTACTCACGGTCATACTATGCATGTGTGGACAGCCTAACACTTAAAAATAGGTGCTTAATGCTGAAAACCGTGTTGCTCTAGCCAAGCTCATACCACCAAACCAAATCCCAAGTTGTTCAGTATTGGTGTTTTTTTTAATTGTTTTTTTAATTTTTTTTTTATTTCTGTATGTGTATCAATGTTAACTGTCGCCATGCAGGTCTGCTGCACACTGTGTCGTGCAATTGACCGCGGAGGTCAGAAGGCGGGTCTCGCGATTCCCCTGTAACTGGAGTTCTTCCTGGGCATTGGAGTTCAGAAATTTCTCAGCTTGCCCATGTGGGTGCTGGGGTCGAACCCGGGTCTGCTGCTTCAGTAATATGTAAGCATTTGTCAGCTCCTGAAAATCCTCATTCATTCTTGAAGATCATGTATTTAAAGGAAGAATGACTTAGCGATTCTATAGGGACATTTATCGAGCTAAGTGTCTGGGAAGATAAGAAATACAATGGGTTCTTGCCCTACACAGCTGAAGAACAGGTAGGAGGAAGGTGAGTGTGCACACAGTGGATGTGCAGCTCACTGATCACAGTTATATAACAAGTGTTTGGGCGAACAGGACAGAGAGAACCAGAAGTTAGAGTTTAACTCTTTCAAATAGAATTTCTTTTTTAAATTGGAATCTTTTTAATTAAAAAAAAAGATCTTTTTGTGAGACAGGGTTCTCCCCTGTAGCCCCGCTGTCCTGGAACTCATTTCTGTAGACCGGCTGGCCTTGAACTCACAGAATCTCCTCCCGCTTTCTTCCCTGATCTCTGCCTCCAAAGGCTAGGATTAAAGTCATGTGCCACGACGATCAGCTCTTTTTAATTTTAAGTATTTTAGATATCATTTACGTATGCATGTGTGTATGATTGATTATCTGTTGAGCCATCTCACTGTGCCTCGAATGAATTTTCTTGCAAGTAATAGTGAATCCGGCCAGCCTGAACTATATAACTGAACCTCTGTTCTCAACAACCAAGGGGTTGAGGTACACCCTCCACCTCGTGGTACAGCACTTGTCTGACATGCCTAAGGACATGAGGTTTGGAGGAAAAAATATAATTTCTTGCATAGGAGTCAGTGAAAACTCAGAATGAAAAACACAGTCACAACTCAGAGCTGTGAACCACCGCAGATGATCACAATTGAAAAGCGTCTGCTAAGAGTGCCTGTGAGGAAGGAGGGTGCTGGCGTGACATAGGATGGCTTTGGACATATGTAAAACTGCTAATTTCCTGTGGACTAGAGAAGTCCATTAGAGGATTCCATTTGAGTAAAGAACACAAAAATTAATATTCCATCCTGAGTCAGAATTGACTCCTTCTCAAGAGAAGAAGTGGATTGATTTAAATGGAAGCAGATCTGTGAGTCAATCAAGTAAAGAAACTCAATCAGGGCTATTGGGTTAGAACCAAGAGGGGGCATTGACTTTTATTCTTGGGGGGTATTATTTACCTGGGCCTGCTTAGGAAACTAAATGTAGCTGATACTAGTTCTTCAAATATACTGATGACCATAAACTTTCAAATTGGGTAAAAAGGTCAGAGCCAGTGTTATGTAGGTCAGAGAGATCAATCGGAGGCATCAAGGCACCAGACAGTCCTGAAGTGGTTGGATAAATGAGCTGGTGTTTACCAAGCATTGAAGGAAAAGGAAGGATTTAGTATCAAGGATAAAACCAAGGCAGACAGTCTCAAAGGCAAAAACAAGTACAGCATTCTTGATCTGGCTATTTGTTAGTTTATCTTAAAAATCTGTGTTTCTCCTACCAGGCACATGCATATAGTGGGGCACAAGGGTTGAGAGCTTGATCACAAGCTTGGGATACTTAGCAAGTTTGAGCTCAGGCCTGCCTATAGTTATACCTGGCTATCCAATATAGTGTATAGTGAGTCCACTGTTTCAAACACCAAACAACCATCTGTAGACCTCAGCAGGCTGGGGATCATAGCTCAGGTTGGCCCAAAACGGACTTGCCTTGCTAGCACAAGAGGTCCTTGCTGTGTTTATCTCCTGGAGACCCACCAGGTGTAAAACCAAGTCCAGGCCACAGTGAGCAGTCCTGCTTTATATCTGCACTGGAGTGGCAACGGAAGATCTCTGGGCTGCCGGTCGTCGAGTCCCCAGCTTTTTTGGAAAGTTCCTTAGGTAGTGAGAGCCATGTGCTCCAAGTTCAGGCCAGGTTATGGGAAGTCGAGCTTAGTGCGTTAAGACGCCTTGTCACTATTTTCTTGACGGAGAACCCCAGTTCTCAGCTGCCCCAGCCACCCTCGCCTGGTTGGCCCCGACACAACCATCCGTAACAGTCCTGTCACTCAGGGCCATATGTGCTGCCTTCTGGCCTCTACAGTCCATTGCCCCACCGTGTGGTGCCTTATCCACAAATCACGGGCCCCCCAAACATTCTCCACCAGGCGTCATCATACAATCTTTTTTAATGGGCGGCAGCTCGCGTTCAGCCGGCCCAGGCGGCCAAAAGTTCCCGCCAGAGCCCCACAGAGTCTCAGAGGAAACCGTGTAGCAGCTTGGCTTCTGTGAGCTGGCTATGGGTCAGGGGTGCTTGCTGCCAACCACTGCCCCCCGAGTTTCTACTTTCCAGGCCCCCGACAGGTCGGGGCCTGACTTGCTCCCCACTCAGCCCTCTAGCGCCCTCCACATGGACACTGGGGGCTATACCACCCCCCCTGCCCCCCAAAGCCCAACCAATAATCCAATGTAATCCCGTGTTTAAGCCCAAGTCAGCTGGTGCTTGAGGAACAACAAGAGGTGACCTCTAGCCTACACATGCATGTACACGCCACACATGAACGTGCACACGACATGTGTGTGTTCACAGTCTATGACTATATAAAGGAGACAGAGACTACCTTACCTTGCCTACATCTTTGTTTTTGTCTCTTGTGAAGTAGGGGTCTTTGATCTCTACAGTGCGTGTGGTGCAGCCTTGGACGTCCTGATGGCGTGGCTTACATACTGGATGGTGCACAGCAGTCCAGGGATCACTTGGACCTCATTTAAACATGAATCAGTACAGCCATTTCCTCACAGTGTGGCCACTGCTTAACCTTAAAACTCAGGATCCTCATTTAAAAATGGGAACACAAAGCATTTCATTCTTTGGTTGTGGAGATGGGGGAGGGTTCATATGTGATAGATCACACATGTGGCATGTTCTCTGCACATAGGTAGCTCTTTACAGTTGGGTGGATACTGAAAACTGCCCATCTCAATCATCAGATACCCCTCCAGGAACTGCCTCTTTTGGGCATGGAGAGGACTCAGCCAAGGTGGGCAGCCTCACCGACACATGGCTCCCCTGTCTGCAGGTATAGCATAGAGCTGGGGACTCTCTTCTAACTTCAGGAAAATGGCAGGGGTGCCCGCTTTTTACAGCTGCACTTTTAAGACCATCTGGATTTGGGAACTGAGGAGTGACCTTTGTCAAACATTCCTATCTTGTGCAGAGCTCTGAACCCATCCCAGCTGACCTTTTGCCCCCTAGCTTTTCATTTTAGGACACATGTCCCCTGTTGCCCACCAAGAGCTCAAGGTGCTCAGAGCAGCATTTAATGTGACAAGGATGACACCTGGTGTCCTTCTGCTCCCACCTGTGCTGAGCAGAAACAATGGCAGGTACAGTGCAGATTCATTTTAGTGCTAGACAGCCCCTGCTTTGTTATTGTCTCTCTATTTGTAGCCACAACCCACGTAACAGGAGAGAGGACTGCCTCACGATAACTGGTGGTGTGTTTTGACCAATGCTGTAAAAATGAACCCTGCCGGGCATGGTGGCTCCATTCCTTTAATCCTAGCACTTGGAGGCAGAGGACAGGTGATATTTGTGAGTTCAAGGCCAGGCCTGTTCTACAGAGTGAGTTCCAGGACAGCCAGGGCTACAGGTAAACCCTGTCTCGAAAAGACAAAAAAAAAAAAAAAAAAAAAAGAAAGAAAAAGAAATGAAATCCTTTTAAAGTACGTTTTAGGACCAAATAAACAAACCAACATCAAGCCAACATCCACACCAACAAAAGCTAGACAGAAAAAACAGAAAAAGAAAATAAAGTAGGCTTGATAGAAAGCTGTGGACTGATCTGCAGCTGACTGAATGGAATGGTAAGATAGAAAACACAGAAGAATACAGTACCTGTGAGTTCCCTGTGTGGGGAGCTGTGGTAGATAATCCATTCCTAGCCCAGGATAAAAGGCAGAATCCAGGTCTCGAGTCTCATTTCATTGACTTGGACCTGGGACACAGGAAACTGTGTCCACATGGATACATCCTGGACCTGTGCTGCTCTGCTAAACAGTATTTTCTCTGGATCTTGGTTATCTCTCTTCTTCCATTTTCAGTTTTAATGGACCTGTCTGATTCAGACANGTGTGGTGGGCCATATCTTAATTTGAGGATGCTGAGTGCATTGCGGGGCTTATCCTAATTTGAGGATGCTGAATGCGTGGCGGCCCCATCATAATTTGAGTATGCTGAGCACGTGGTGGCCACATCCTTGTCTGAGGATTGTGAGGCTTTTGGCAGGTCCCATCCTAATCTGAGGATGCTGAGCATGTTGCGACCCCTTCTTAATCTGAGGATTTTGAGCGCTGGGTGAACCCATCCTAATGTGAGAACGTTGAGCATGTAATGCGCCCCATCCAAAACTGAGGATGCTGAGTGTGTGGCGGCCCCATCCTAATATGAGAATGCTGAATGCATGGCCACACCTTCCTAATCTGAGGATGATGAGCATGTGCCGGGCCTCATCATAGTATGAGGATTCTGAGCACATTCCCGTCCATTCCTAACAATCCCAATATGAAGATGATGAGCTCATGGCGGCCCTATCGTAATCTGAGGATGCTCAGCACATGGCCATCCCATCCTAATCTGATGAAGCTGAGCACATGGTTGTCCCATCCTAATCTGAAGATTCTGAGCGCATGGCCACGGCCCCATTCTAATCTGAGGATGTGGAGTGCATGGCAGCCCCATCCTAATCTGAGGATGCTCAGCACATATCCTTCCCACCCTAATCTGAGGACGCTGAGCACGTGGCACCCCATCATATTTGAGGATGCTGAGTGCATGGCCGCCACATCCTAATCTGAGGATGCTGAGTGCATGGCCACCCCTTCCTAAGTCTGAGGATTCTCGAGCACGTGGCCCTATTCTAATCTGAGGATGCTGAGCGTGTGGGTGCCCCATCCTAATCTGAGGATGCTGAGTGTATGGCCACCTCATCCTAATCTGAGGATGCTTAGCATGCCGTCCCCTTAATCTGAGGGTGCTGAGCACATGGCCACCCCTTCCTAATCTGATGATGCTGAGCACATGGCCACCCCTTCCTAATATGAGGATGCTGAGTGCATGGCCACCCTTCAAAATGTGAGGATTCTGAGTGTGGCCACCTCATCTAATCTGAGGATGCTGGTGAATGGCAGTCCCTCTAATCTGAGGGATGCTGAGCGCAGCCACCCTTCCAATCTGAGGATGCGAGCAATGGCCCCCATCCTAATATGAGGTGCTGAACGCAGCTTGGCCCCATCCAATCTGGAGGATGCTGAGCACAGGGTGGCCCCATTCAAATCTGAAGATGCTGAGCATGTGGCGACCCCTGCTAAATTTTGATGCTGAGTGGCTCTCGTACTTGGGCTGGTCTAAACCATATGGGCGTGGTGTGGAACCCACTCCTAATGAGGTGCTGAGTGCAGGGTGAGGTCATCCTATTTGAGGATTGCTGAGTCATGGCGGCCCCCATTCCCAATTGGAGGATGGTCATGTGGCTGGTCCCATTCCTAATTCTGAGGGTGCTGAGCATGTGGCGGCCCCATCCTCATTTGAGAATGCTGAGTGCGTGGTGGCCCCATCTTAATTTGAGGATGGTGAGTGCATGGTGGGCCCCATCCTAATATGAGGATGCTGAACACATGGTGGCCCCATCGAGAATGCTGAGTGTGTGGTGGTCCCTATCTTATTTTGAGGATGCTGAGTGTGTTTTGGTGGCCCCATCATAATTTGAGTATGCTGAGCACGTGGTGGCCACATCCTTGTCAGAGGATGGTGAGCTTTTGGCAGGCCCCATTCTATTCTGAGGATGCTGAGCATGTTGTGGCCCCATCCTAATCTGATGATGCTGAGCGCATGGCCACCCATTCCTAATCTGAGGATGCTGGGCATGTGCGGGCCCCATCCTAATCTGGGGATGCTAAGGCATGTGGCAGCCCGATCCTAATCTGAGAATACTGAATGTGCGGTGGGCCCTATCTTAATTTGAGGATGCTGAGTGTGTGTCGGACCCTATCCTAATTTGAGGATGTTGAGTGCATGGTGGCCCCATCATAATTTTAGGATGCTGAGTGCGTGGTGGGCCCATCCTAATTTGAGGATGATGAGTGCATGGCGGGCCCCCCATAATGTGGATGCTGAGCATGTAGCGGGCCAATACTTATCTGAGAATGCTGGAGTGTGTGGTGGGCCCTATCAATTTGAAGATGCTGAGTGTGTGGTGGGTCCTATCCTAATTTGAGGATGCTGAGTGAGTGGCGGGTCCATCATAATTTTAGGATGCTGAGCGCGTGGTGACCCCATCCTTGTCTGGATGGTGAGCTTTTGAAGGCCCCATCATAATTTGAGGATGCTGAGTGTGTGGCGGCCCCATCCTAATGTGATGATGCTGAGCGTGTGGTCCCCCAACCTAATCTGAGGATGGTGAGCATGTGGGGCCCCTCCTAATCTGAGGATGCTAGCAGTGTGGCGGCCCATTCCTAATATGAGAATGCTGAGTGTGTGGTGGGCCCTATCTTAATTTGAGGATGCTGAGCCCATCGGGGGCCCTATCCTAATTTGAGGATGCTGAGTGCGTGGTGGCCCCATCATCATTTGAGGATGGTGAGGACATGGTAGCCACATCCTTGACTGAGGATGGTGAGCATTTGGCAGGCCCCATCCTATTTGAGGATGCTGAGTGCGTGGTGGCCACATCCTTGACTGAGGATGTTGAGCATTTGGCAGGCCCCATCACATTCTGAGGATGCTGAGCGTGTGGCAGCCCCATCCTAATTCTGAGATGCTGAGTGTGTGGTGGGCCCGATCTTAATTTGAGGATGCTGAATGCATGGCGGGGTTATCCTAATTTGAGGTGCTCGAGTGCGTGGTGGCCCATCATTAATTTAGGATGTAGTTGCATGTTGCCCACATCCTTGTCTGAGGATGGTGAGCTTTTAGCAGGCCACATCCTCTTCTGAGGATCCTGTGTGGCGGCCCCATCCTAATCTGATGATGCTGTGCGTGTGGTGGGCCCATCCTAATCTGATGATGCTGAGCGTTTGGTGGCCCCATCCTAATCTTAGGATGCTGAGCATGTGGTGTCCCCATCTTAATCTGATAATGCTGAGTGCGTGGTGGGCCCTATCTTAATTTGAGGATGTTGAGGGCATGGTGCGCCCTATCCTAATTTGAGGATGCTGAGCATGTGGTGGACCCATGCTAATCTGATGATGCTGAGTGTGTGGTGGCCACATCCTAATCTGAGGATGCTAAGCGCATGGCCACCCCTTCTAATCCAAGGATGCTGAGTGCATGGCCACCTCATCCTAATATGAGGATGCTGAGTGCATGACCGCTGCATCCTAATTTGAGGATGCTGAGTGCATGGCGGGCCCCATCCCAATTAGAGGATGCTGAGCATGTTGCTGGCCCCATCCTAATTTGAGTATGCTGAGCACGTGGTGGCCCCAACCAAATTAGAGGATGGTGAGTGCGTGGTGGCCCCAACCTAATTTTATGAGGATGCTGAGTGCGTGGTGGCCCCATCATATTTGAGGATGCTGAGTGCATGGTGGTCCCATCCTAATTTGAGGATGATGAGTGCGTGGTGGCCCCATCTTAATTTGAGGATGCTGAGCATGTCGTGGGCCCCATCCTAACGAGGATGCTGAGCACGTGGCCGCCCCATCCTAATTTGAGGATGCTGAGCATGCGGTGGCCCCATCCTAATTTGGGGATGGTGAGTGGCCATTGGCACTGCCCCATCCTAATCTGAGGTTGCTGAGCATGTGGCGGGCCCAACTTATTCTGATGATGGTGAGCGTGTGGTGGCCCCATTCTAATCTGAGGATGCTGAGCTCATGGCCACCCCTTCCTAATCTGAGGATCCTGAGCGCATGGCCACCTCATCCTAATATGAGGATGCTGAGCGCATGGCCAACTCATCCTAATCTGAGGATGCTGAGTGATTGGTGGCCCCATTCCATATCTGAGGATGCTGAGCACATAGTGGCCCCATTCTAATCTGAGGATGCTGAGTGCGTGGTGGCCCCATCATATTTGAGGATGCTGAGTGCGTGGCGGGCCCCATCCCAATTAGAGGATGCTGAGCATGTTGCAGGCCCCATACTAATCTGAGGATGCTGAGCAACGGTGGCTGCCCCATCCTAATCTGAGGTTGCTCTGCTTGTGGTGGCCCCATCCTAATTTGAGGATGGTGAGTGCATGGCGGGCCCTATCCTAATCTGAGGATGCTGAGCAAGTGGCGGCCCCATACTTTATCAGGAGGATGCTGAGTGCGTGGTGGGCTCTATCTTAATTTGAGTATGCTGAGCGTAGTGGGCCCCATCCTAATCTGATGATGCTGAGCACATGGTGGCCCCTCCTAATTTGAGGATGCTGAGCACATGGTGGCCCCTCCTAATTTGAGGATGCTGAGCAAGTTTTGGCCACATCCTTCTCTGAGAATGGTGAGCTTTTGGCAGGCACCATCCTGCCAAAAGGATCCTATTCTGAGGATGCTGAACGTGTTGCGGCCCCATCCTAATCTGACGATGCTGAGCACGTGGTGGCCCCATCCTAATTTGAGGATGGTGAGTGCATGGCGGGCCCCATCCTAATCTGAGGATGCTGAGCATGTGGCGGGCCCATGCTTATCTGAGAATGCTGAGTGCATGGTGGCCCCATCATAATTTGAGTATGCTTAGCACTTGGTGGCCACATCTTTGACTGAGGATGGTGATCTTGTGGCAGGCCCCATCCTAATCTGAGGATGTTGAACGTGTGGTGGCCCCATCCTAATCTGATGATGCTGAGCATGTCATGGCCCCATATTAATCTGTGGAGGCTGAGCATGTGGCGGCCCCATCCTAATCTGAGGATGCTGAGCACATGGCCGTCCCATCCTAATCTGAGGATGCTGAGCACTTGGCCACCCCATCCTAATCTGAGGATGTTGAGCTCAAAGTGGCCCCACTCTAATCTGAGGATGCCGAGCGCATGGCTGCCCCATCCTAATCTGAGGTTGCTGAGTGCATGGCCACCCCTTCCTAATCTGAGGATGCTGAGCACATGACCACCGCATCCTAATCTGAGGATGCTGAACGCATGGCCACCCCATTGTATTCTGAGGATGCTGAGCGCATAGTGGCCCCATCCATATCTGAGGATGCTGAGTGCAGGGCGGCCCCTTTCTAGTCTGAGGATGCTGAGCATGTGGCGGGCCCCACCCTAATCTGAGGATGCTGAGCACGTGGTGGGCCCTATCATAATTTGAGAATCCTGAGTGCATAGTGGCCCCATCCTAATGTGGGGATGCTGAGCATGTGGTGGCCTGATCCTAATTTGAGAGTGCTGAGCGTGTGGTGGCCCCATCCTAATTTAGGATGCTTAGTGTTTGGTGGCCCAATCCCAATTTGTGGATGCTGAGCACGTGTTGGCCCCATCCTAATCTGAGGATGCTGAGTGCATGGCAGGCCCTATCCTCATTTGAGGATGCTGAGCATGTGCGGGCCCCATCCTAATCTGAGGATGCTGAGCATGTGGTGGCCCCATCCTAATTTGAGGATGCTGAGTGCGTGGTGGTCCCATCCTAATCTGAGGATGCTGAGCATGTGGAAGCCCCATCCTAATTTGAGGATGCTGAGCATGTGGCAGCCCCCTCCTAATCTGAGAATGCTGAGTGTATGGTGGGCCCTATCTTAATTTGATGATGCTGAGTTCTTGGCGAGCCCTATCCTAATTTGAGGATACTGAACACGTGGTGGCCCCATCATAATTTGAGGTTGCTTAGTGCATGGTGGCCCCATCCTAGTCTGAGGATGCTGAGCTTGTGGCAGGCCCCATCCTAATCTGAGGATGCTGAGCATGTGGCGGCCCCCTCCTAATTTGTGGATGCTGAGCGTGTGGTGGCTCCATCTAAATTTTAGGATGCTGAGTTCGTGGCGGTCCCTATCCTAATTTGAGGATGCTGAGCACTTGATGGCCCCACCTAATCTGAGGATGCTGAGCATGTGCTAGCCCCATCCTAGTTTGAGGATGCTGAGCATATGGCGGGCCCCATCCTAATCTGAGGATGCTGAGCGGTGGTGGCCCCATCCTAATTTGAGGATGCTGAGTGCATGGTGGCCCCATCCGAATCTGAGGATGCTGAGCGTATTTTGGCCCCATCTTAGTCTGAGGATGCTGAGCTTGTGGTGGGCCCCATCCTAATCTGAGGATGCTGAGCCTGTGGCAGCCCCAGCCTAATCTGAGGATGCTGAGCCTGTGGCGGCCCCAGCCTAATCTGAGGATGGTGAGCACGTGGCAGCCCCATCCTAATCTGAGGATGCTGAGCGCGTGGTGTCCCCATCCTAATCTGAGGATGCTGAGCGTGTGGCGGCCCCCTCCTCATTTGAGGAGGCTGAGCGTGTGGTGGGCCCCATCCTAATTTGAGGATGCTGAGCGTGTGGTGGGCCCTATCATAATTTGAGGATGCTGAGTGCATGGCCAGCCCTATCATAATCTGAGGATGCTGAGTGCATGGCGGTCCCTATCCTAATCTGAGGATGCTGAGCGCATGACAGCCCCATCCTAATCTGAGGATGCTGAGCGCATGGTGGCCCCATTCTAATTTGAGGATGCTGAGCATGTGGTGGCCCCATCCCAGTCTGAGGATGTTGAGCATGTGGCGGCCCCATCCTAATTTCTGTAGCTTGCTTTTTCTCATGTGTTCTACAGCCCAGTGAGGGCAGTACAATCAGCCCCTTTTTTTTTTTTTGAGTATTTCATCTCTGACTATTGTCTTTGCTGTGTTTCTACCCTTCCCAGCCCCCCCACAACTCCTCCATGTCCCCACAGCTCCCTCTTGATTTCTTGTCCTCTTATGTGATTATTGTTACATATACATACATAAATATATAAATATACATATATAATGCACTGAGTCTTTTCATTAATCATTTGAACATTTGGTGCACACATACAAAGTGTTTTCATTGTATTCACTCCTCTCACACCCTCCCCAACTCCTTTCAGATCCACCTTCCTCTGCCCAACTTCATGGCCTTTTTAAACAATGTATTTATTGGTTTTATTTTATATGTATGAGTATATTGCTTGCATGTGTATAAGCATACCTGTGTCTTGCAATGTCCAAGGAGTCAGAAATAGGCATTGGATTCCCCTGGAACTGGAGTTAGGAATGGGTATTATTTGCCAAGCAGGTGCTGGCACTCAAACCTGGGTCCTCTGCAAGAGCAGCCAGTGCTCTTAACTGCTGAGCCATCTCACCAGCCCCATGGCCTTTTGTTTAAAAACAAAACACCAAGTTCAATTTGGACTGCTCATATACTCATAGGTGCAGGGCCATACACTAGAGCAGAGTCAACCTACCAGAAGTCACATTCTTAAGAAAACTACCTCCCCCTCCCCGAGCACCCATCAACTGTCAACAGCTCATCTAGGGATGGGGCCTTATCAGCCCCATTTTTATCAATGAGGAACCGGAGTCCCAGAGATGTTACTGCACTTGCCCAAGGTGACTGATGTGGCAGGTGATTGACCTGAAGGTTAGTTCTGCTGAAATAATGTCATTACCAATCATTAAGCAAAGCATTTATGTTTATGTTCCAGTTTGCTGACAAATTTTCTGTGCTTTGTCCTCGGCAGGTAGCCGCTAAAGTATCTGTATTAAATCTAGATCTTTTTATTCACAAGGCCAGCAAAGAGAGCTGGATGGGGAATGAGGCCATTGCTTCTCTCATTATTCTTTGGCTAGGAGTGTGGCTCAGCCCCATTCCTCTAGACATCATGATCGCTCCACAGAAGAATTGTTCCAGGGTTAGCTTTGAGCCCCAGTACTAATTAACTAGCTAAGTTGCAACTCAACAAAGCTTGTATACATCCTTAAGGTGATATTAGCAGGTTTTGGCTGAAAAGGGAGTTTGTGAAAGAGCTATTTATTTAGAAGTAGAGTGTGTTTATTTAAAAGATGACTTTTGGGACTGGAGAGATGGTTTAGCAGTTAAGAGAACTGGCTGCTCTTGCAGAGGATTGAGATTCGATTCTCAGCACCCACATGACATCTAACAACCATTTGTAGCTCCAAGTTCCAGGGGCTCTGACCCCCCTTCTCACCTCCACAGGCATTGCAAGACATGAGTGCACTCACATACATGCAGGTAATACACTCATACACATAAAATATTAAAAAATAATAAAATATTTAAAGGCTGCCTTTAAGCAGGGTATGGTGGCACACCCCTTAGTCGCAGCACTTGGGAGGCAGAGGCAAGTGGATCTATAAGATCAAGGCCAACATGGTCTACATAGCAAGTTCCAGGTCAAAAACAAAAACAAAAGATGTCTTCAGGGAACTAGAAATATGCCTCAGATAAAAGCTCTTCTTGCTCTTCCAGAAGATGAGAGTTTGGTTCCTAATATGCACATCAAGTGACTCACAGCTGCTTGTAACTGCAGCCTCAGGGGATTTGATAACCTTCTTCTGGCACCTAGACACATGTGCGTGTACACACACACACACACACACACACACACTCTCTCTCTCTCTCTCTTTTAAAAAGGATGCCTTTATCATTTTAACTTCTCCCACTTTTCCTTCTTCTAAAACCCCTACCTGTTGTGAGTAGCCAGCCTGCTGGGATGGAAACCCCAAGGATTCTGTAAGTCTAAGAACCCAAGTTAGGTCACTCAAGGTAATGTAGGAGCTTGAGGAAGAGCACGTGTGTCTACTAGCAACCACAGGACCTGAAAAGATTACACGGCTCTGAATAAAGGAACCAAGGGATCCCTGCAGTTTTCTGTCTTTGCTTTATTTTTTTCATGCATGCAAAAGCACTAAAGACACAGAGAGCTCTGCTTTTAGACTCACACTCTTTAGAGTCACAAATGAATATTTATAGAATAATGAATAACAATAAAGTGGCCAGAATGTAGTAGTTCAGTGATACATGAGCAAGATCACCTTACCCATAATACGCCTTCCTGAACAGCAGTGTCTCCTGAGAAATGAAGGGATAACCTGCATTCTGGCGATAACTCCTCAGCAAGCCTTCTTGCATAAACTTTCTCATGAGACAAGGCCATCCAGGCATGCATTCACAAGGTTACAGCTTAATTTACCAAACATTTTTTAAGTCATAGGAGCACTGTTTCACAGTTCCTACAAGCATGTTTCTTTTGAGTGCCTCATCTGTCCAGTAGAGCCGTTCAAAGCACTGATTCTGGGGCCAGACGTTCAGAACTTAAATCCTAGCTTTGCTGTTCCCCAACACTGTCCTCAGATGAGAAACTTCACCCTCTGCCTTAGTTTCCACATCCCTGACACAGGAAGAATAGTGCCACTTCCCTCATGAGACCACTGTAATGCAACAGAGGTGATTCCTGGGAAGATCTTAGAACACAACGAATGTTAGCTTTTGTTTCCCATTTTTTTCTAGTTCATATGTCTGGGAAAGTTGGAACAAGAGTCACAAGGGCTCCTTCCCAACATTAAGAAAGCAGTAAATAAGTGGTGGGGGAGGAAACCCTGCCCAGGCAGGGTGAGGAGAGGAGATTCTCCAACCTGCTGAGCTGCTTGCAAATTGTGCGGTGTGTCCCTGGGTTCCAGTTTTGAGTCATCATCCATGCTACTGTGGGCTTTTGCTGATACAGATGCCTATGAGTCATCCATGCTCCCATAAGCAACCACTCACCCACAGTCCTGTAAGTAACCCAGTGAACTCATAGGTTCACGAAGGTGGACTCTAGTGGTATTATTACTTTGGTCTATTGTTTTCTACCTGAGGTGGATAGATGTAAACTCCTCTATAGTATAGTACATGTGATGGTTAATATTGGGTGTCAACTTGACTGGACTAAGGAACAAATAAGAGAAAAAGGATCTTTGGATTGGAACACCTCAACCCAGATGGCCCACCCCAAATGTGGGTGTTTCCTTCTTCCTGCAGGCAGTGTAAAAGGGCCAAGGCAGAGGGAGCTGGTCCCTTTTCTCCTGCAGCTTGCCTCTCTCTCACTGGTGAGTTTGTCTTGCTGTTGTGATCAACCCTTTGGATCCCAGTGTGTACTGAGACTGGCGGATCTCCTGGAATCCATTGGGCCTTCAGCACCAGATTGGGACTACTGAGACATCCAGCCTTGTGGACTGAGCAGTTCCCTGGATTCTCAGCCTCTCCAGTGCGCCGCAGCTACTGTTGGACTACTTGAGCTCTGTCACATGAGTAAATCAATAAATTGTATATAGCTATATATTCATCCTGCTGCTTCTGTTTCTTTAGAGAACCCTGACTAATACAGATTTTGGTACCAGAAGTGGTTCTAGAGAAACAGAATTGAAAGGATGAATTTCTTTAGTGGGCTTGGTAGCCTCTGGAGCCAGCTCTCCAACCCAATGAAGCCTAGAGTTACTGAAGGCTCTCCTGGTGGCATGAAGAGGAATGATAATCCTTGGTGCAGACTATTTGATCTAATTATGAAGATAGATCCATTTGACTCACCTAACTCACCTCTTGTGAGAAGCAAGGAATTTAGTGACTCTATATATAAAACGTTCGAGAAATTGCAGAAAAATCAGGAAAATAATGATGTTGCCTTGTTGCTCCTAGCATGTCTGGATAAACTGTTAGACGAAAATATGGAGCTCGGTGATAAAAATGACCAGCTCCGGATTCGAAACAACAGTTTAAAGGTTTCCAAGTGTGCTCTGGAAGAGAATCTTCTCTCCAGCAGCCAAAGAGCTAAAGCAGCAGAAAATCAAGCTGGAGCCCTTATTATACGGTTGGCTGATTTACAACGCAAATTTAATTCCCAGCCACGAAAAGTGTCAGCAGTTAAAGTGAGAGCACTGGTGGGGAAAGGGTGGAACCCTGAAACTTGGGATGGAGATGTGTGGGAGAACTATGATGATGAGGATTTTGAACCCTCGGATTCTGAGGGATTTTCTTTATCTGAGGAATTAACCTCCCCACCCTCAGCAGAGAATCCACACCCTGCAGATCCCTCCTCCCCACCCTTGCCTGAGGAAATTAATCCCCCCCTCCCAGTGGGAGCTGATGTCCCTCAGGGCCCAACAATTGTTGCCTCTAGACCTATAACCAGATTGAAGTCTAAGCAAGCCCCTCAAGGTGAGATAGAAAGTGTGGTCCACGAGGAGGTGCGATATACTACTAAAGAAATTAATGAGTTTGCTGATTCATTCCGGCAGAAGCCTAAGGAATATGTGTGGGAATGGATTTTAAGGGTGTGGGATAATGGTGGAAGGAATATAAAATTGGATCATACTGAGTTTATCGATATGAGCCCACTGAGTAGAGATTCTAGGTTTAACATGGAAGCTCGAGCAGTTAAAAAAGGTGTTAAAAGTTTATTTGAATGGTTGGCTGATGTATTTATTAAAACATGGCCTACTAACAGCGAGTTAGAGATGCCTGATATTCCTTGGCTTAGTATTGATGAAGGGATTGTGAGGGTCAGGCAGATGGGCATGCTCGAGTGGATTCGAAGTGTAAAACCACATTCTCCACAATATGAGGACCCAGAGGACATGCCACTCACTGAATTTATAAGATGGAAAGTACTGAGAGAGACACCAGAACATTTGAAGAGCTTTGTTTTTGCTCTATTTCTTATGCCAGATCTTACAGTTAGAGAAGTTGTGGCTCGTTTGCATAAATTAAATGTACACGTAGTAGGTCTAACAGGACCTCAGGGTAGGCGTCAGGTGGCAGCACTGAATCGCAGAAGGCCAGATGAGCGTAGTTACAGTAATTATCATAATGGGTGGCAAAGGCAAAACAATACCTATAATGGCATGACCCGAAATGATCTTTGGAACTGGCTAATTAATCATGGTGTTCCCAGGAACCAAATACATAAGAAGCCTACTAAGTTTTTATTTGATCTGTATAAGCAGAAAAGCTCTAGAACGAATGACAGGAAGTCAACATTTGATTTTAGGAGTAGCGAATCCCGCCCAGTTGACCGGTTTCCAGACTTGAGACAGTTCACAGACCCAGAACCCCTTGAATGAAGGGGTGGCCGGGTTCCAGTGAGGAAGGACCTTGTCACAATACCAAAGAGTTATGCTGTTTGCCTTCCTCCTGTCCTTCCCCAGAGGGACCTGAGGCCTTTTACTAGGGTAACTGTACACTGGGGAAAAGGAAATAATCAGACTTTTCGAGGCCTATTGGATACTGGTTCTGAGTTGACACTGATCCCAGGAGACCCTAAAAAGCATTGTGGCCCTCCGGTTAAAGTAGGGGCCTATGGAGGTCAGGTGATAAATGGAGTTTTGGCTGAAGTCCGACTCACGGTGGGCCCAGTGGGTCCCAGAACGCATCCCGTAGTTATTTCCCCAGTCCCAGAATGTATAATTGGGATAGATATAATTAGAAATTGGCAGAATCCCCACATTGGTTCCCTGATCTGTGGAGTGAGGGCTATTATGGTTGGAAAGGCCAAATGGAAACCATTGGTGTTGCCTCTACCAGGGAAAATAGTGAACCAAAAACAGTATCGTATCCCTGGAGGGATTGCGGAGATTAATGCCACTATCAAGGATTTGAAAGATGCAGGGGTGGTGATTCCTACCACATCTCCATTTAACTCTCCAATTTGGCCTGTGCAAAAGACAGATGGATCATGGAGAATGACAGTTGACTATCGAAAACTCAACCAAGTAGTGACACCAATTGCAGCCGCTGTACCAGATGTGGTGTCCTTACTCGAGCAGATTAATATGTCTCCTGGTACCTGGTATGCAGCTATTGATCTGGCCAATGCTTTTTTCTCAATACCGGTTCATAAGGACCACCAGAAGCAATTTGCTTTCAGCTGGCAAGGCCAACAGTATACCTTTACTGTCTTACCTCAGGGGTATGTTAACTCTCCAGCGTTGTGCCATAACTTAGTTAGAAGGGATCTTGATCGCCTGACTCTTCCACAAAATATCACACTGGTCCACTATATTGATGATGTTATGTTGATTGGACCCAGTGAACAGGAGGTAGCAGCTAGCCTAGACTTGTTGGTAAAGCATATGCGCATGAGAGGATGGGAAATAAATCCAACTAAAATTCAAGGGCCATCTACCTCGGTGAAGTTTCTAGGAGTTCAGTGGTGTGGAGCATGCAGAGACATTCCTTCTAAGGTAAAGAATAAGTTGTTGCACCTGGCCCCTCCCTCCACCAAGAAAGAAGCACAACGTCTGGTGGGTCTTTTTGGATTCTGGAGGCAGCACATTCCTCATCTGGGTGTGTTACTACGACCCATATATCAGGTGACTCGTAAGGCAGCAAACTTTGAGTGGGGCTTGGAACAGGAAAAGGCTCTTCAACAGGTCCAGGCTGCAGTGCAGGCTGCTCTGCCCCTAGGGCCATATGATCCAGCAGACCCAATGGTGCTTGAGGTATCAGTGGCAGATAGAGATGCTGTCTGGAGTCTGTGGCAGGCTCCCATAGGGGAATCACAGCGGAGGCCCTTGGGATTTTGGAGCAAGGCTCTACCTTCATCTGCAAACAACTATTCTCCTTTTGAGAGACAGCTCTTAGCCTGCTATTGGGCCTTAGTGGAAACTGAACGTTTGACAATGGGCCACCAAGTCACCATGCGACCTGAGCTGCCCATCATGAGCTGGGTGTTATCTGACCCACCAGACCATAAAGTAGGACGTGCACAGCAACAGTCCATTGTCAAATGGAAGTGGTACATACGGGACAGGGCCCGGGCAGGCCCTGAGGGCACAAGCAAGCTACATGAAGAAGTTGCCCAAATGCCTATGGTTCCCACTCCTGTTACAATGTCTCCTGGGCTTAAGCATGCACCTATGGCTTCATGGGGTTTGCCCTATGATCAGTTGACTGAGGAAGAGAAGACTAGGGCCTGGTTTACTGATGGTTCTGCACGCTATGCAGGCACCACCCAGAGGTGGACAGCTGCAGCATTACAGCCAATTTCTGAAACAACCCTAAAGGACACTGGTGAAGGAAAGTCTTCACAGTGGGCAGAACTTCGGGCAGTGCACATGGTTGTGCATTTTGCCTGGAAGGAGAAATGGCCAGAGGTTCGATTATATACTGATTCATGGGCTGTAGCCAATGGTTTGGCTGGATGGTCAGGGACTTGGAAGGAGCATGACTGGAAAATTGGTGAGAAAGACATTTGGGGAAGAAGTATGTGGATAGAGCTCTCTGAATGGTCAAAGGATGTGAAGATACTTGTGTCTCATGTAAATGCTCATCAAAAGGTGATCTCAGCAGAGGATGAGTTTAATAATCAAGTAGATCGGATGACTCGTTCTGTGGATTGTCAGCCTCTTTCTCCAGCTATCCCTGTTGTTGCTCAATGGGCCCATGAACAAAGTGGTCATGGTGGCAGAGATGGAGGTTATGCATGGGCTCAACAGCATGGACTCCCACTCACTAAGGCTGATCTGGCTACAGCTGCTGCCGAGTGCCAGATTTGCCAACAGCAGAGACCAACATTGAGCCCCCGATATGGTGCTATTCCCCGGGGTGACCAGCCAGCAACCTGGTGGCAGGTTGACTACATTGGACCACTTCCATCATGGAGGGGACAGCGTTTTGTTCTTACAGGAATAGATACTTATTCTGGTTATGGATTTGCCTTTCCTGCACGTAATGCTTCTGCCAAAACTACCATCCAGGGACTTACGGAATGCCTTATCCACCGTCATGGTATTCCTCACAGCATTGCTTCTGATCAAGGAACTCACTTCACAGCCAAAGAAGTGCGACTGTGGGCCCATGGTCATGGTATCCACTGGTCTTACCATGTTCCCCACCACCCAGAAGCAGCTGGCTTGATAGAACGATGGAATGGCCTCTTGAAGACACAGTTACAGCGCCAATTAGGTAGCAATACCCTGGAGGGCTGGGGCAAGGTTCTCCAGCAAGCAGTATATGCTTTGAATCAGCGTCCACTATATGGTACTGTTTCTCCTATAGCCAGAATTCATGGGTCCAGGAACCAAGGGGTGGAAGTGGGAATGATTCCACTCACTATCACCCCTAGTGACCCAGTAGGAAAATTTTTGCTTCCTGTACCCACGACCTTGCGTTCTGCTGGTCTAGACGTTTTGGCTCCAATGGGGGGAGTGCTTTTGCCAGGAGATACAGCAAACGTTCTATTGAACTGGAAGCTAAGACTTCCCCCTGGCCACTTCGGGCTTCTACTGCCTTTAAGCCAACAGGCTAAGGAAGGAATAACAGTAGTAGGAGGAGTGATTGATCCAGACTACCATGGGGAAATTGGACTTTTTCTCCACAATGGGGGCAAGGAAGATTATGTCTGGAAGGCAGGAGATGCTGTAGGGCGCCTTCTGGTGCTACCATGTCCTATGATTAAGGTCAATGGGAAACTCCAACAACCCAAACCAGACAGGACAATAAATGGCCCAGACCCTTCAGGGATGAAGGTATGGGTCACTCCTCCAGGGAAAGAGCCAAGACCTGCAGAGGTGCTTGCTGATGGTGGAGGAAATACAGAATGGGTAGTAGTAGAAGGTAGTCATAAATATCAGCTGAGGCCACGGGACCAGTTGCAGAAACGTGGATTATAATAGATATTAACTTTTGTCCTATTTGGTTAAGAATGTGCTTGTTCATATATATACGTATATTAAGCAGATACTTGTGTTGTTCTGTTTTGAATGTGCAACTGAGATAAGTGTTAAGTGTTGTCATATTTAGGTTATTAGATACTGAAGGACTAAGTGTTCCTCAAGGAATTACCACCTACTCTAAGATATAATGCTTTGCTATTGCACATGAGACACTTATAACATGTTAGGTGGAATTATGACCTTGCCATTGTTTGCAATTGACATTTAAGCATAACATAAGGAGAGGCTATTTATTGGATGTCAAGTTGACAAGGGATGGACTTGTGATGGTTAATCTTGGGTGTCAACTTGACTGGACTAAGGAACAAATAAGAGAAAAAGGATCTTTGGTTTGGACCACCTCAACTTGGATGGCCCACCCCAAATGTGGGTGTTACCTTCTGCCAGCAGGCAGTGTAAAAGGGCCAAGGCAGAGGGAGCTGGTCCCTTTTCTCCTGTGGCTTGCCTCTCTCTCACTGGTGAGTTTGTCTTGCTGCTGTGATCAATCTTCGGATCCCAGCATGTACTGAGACCGGAAGATCTCCTAGAATCCATCAGGCCTTCAGCACCAGATTGGGACTACTGAGACATCCTGCCTTGAGACTGAGCAATTCCCTGGATTCTCAGCCTCTCCAGTGCAGCACAGCTACTGTTGGACTACTTGAGCTCTGTCATGTGAGCAAATCAATAAATTGTATATAGCTATATATTCATCCTGTTGCTTCTGTTTCTTTAGAGAACCCTGACTAATACAGTACACTTGCTGGCCTTGCATTGTCTTGCAGACCTGTGGGAGGCAGATTTCCAGTCTTGCTTGGTGTAGCATGTGTCCTTCCACGGTGACTCCTCTTGACCAACAAAAACCCACTTTGTTCTAGACTATCCATTATGACTGTATTTCCTGTTTGCTGTGTGCTGGGAATTGCTGTCATCTTGTCATACCCAAGCATTATAATCTGCAAAAACCCCACAAATATTGATGAGCTTTCTGCTTGTTTCTCTTAATCAGGGAAGTATCTTTAAGTTGAACAAAATTTATGGACATTATATTGCTATAGAATACCACCACATCCCATCATGGCTGCAGTGTTGCTGCTATATATGTTTTTTTGCATGTGCATGCTATAGGCATCGCATTTGAGCATGTATTTGACTTTCAATTCTGTTTCCATGGAGTTAGAGGAGAGGCCGGCTGCTGACTGCTTCTCTGTTCCAGCTTTTAGGGGACTTTGCTATCTTTGGGGTGTTGAATAATATGATGGGAATCTTGAAAATCTTGTGATCATCTGGCTATGCTGCTCCTGCCTTAGAAATACTTTTCAGTCTTCTTGATAAAATAGAATGTTCTACCGATTATCTAGACTATAAAAAGAAAAACTCGTAGTTGGGAGGCTAGCTCCATAGCAGCACACATGTTTAAAATGTTTAAGTCCTAGGTTCAGTCCCCAGAACCCCAAGTAATAAAAAGAGAAATAAAGATATCTTATCAGGTTTGAGTGAAGATCATAGTGGTATCTCCTAAGTGCTTAATAGTTTCTAAAATGTTCCATATAGGTAAAGCCATTTCTCTCCAAAAATAATTGCCTACTGTATATATTATACCTTTCAAATAACCTTTAGAATTCCTATTTCTTCTGTACAGTTGGCTCCTTAGAGGCACAACAACATAAAGAATTAGTGCTGACCTATTCTAATCAGAACCCACAAATTGCACACTGCCTAGGTAAACTTGGACCCTTACTTAACCTCTCCAAGTTTCATTTTGTTTTTCTTTTGGTTGTTGTTGTTTATTTGATTGTTTGTTTGAGACATATTATCATGCAGCCACAGCTGGCCTGGAAATCACTGTGTAGACCCTCCCAGGCTGGCCTCATAGCAATCCACCTGCTTCTGCTTCCCCAGGGTTGGTATTAAAGACATGTGCTACCATCTCTGGCTTCGGATTTCTTCACTTTTTTTTAACATGGAACGCTTCACAGATTTGCGTGTCCTCCTTGCACAGGGTCCATGCTAATCTTCTCCACATCATTTCAATTTTATATATGTGCTGCTGAAGCTACCACTGATTTCTTCAGCTTTAAAATGAAATATTGGACTGGAGAGATGGCTGAGGTTTAAGAGCACTTTCTGCTCAGTTATGAGTTCTAGAGTACAAATCCCAGCTCTCACATCAGATGGCCTGGAACTCCAGCTGCAGGGCATCTGACATTCCCTTCTGTATTCTACAGGCACACACATGTATATATACACACACAGACACACATAACAATTGAAAAGTTTCAACTAAATATTAACATTTATATTCAGTTATTGAATGACTTAGAGACATGAACTATCACTGTCATATGCATGTGTGGACAGTACTAAACACTTAAAAATGGTGCTTAATGCTGAAAACAGTGTTGCTCTAGCCAAGCTCATACCACCAAACAAATCCCAAGTGTTCAGTAATTTGTTTTTTTTTAATTTTTTTTTAATTTTTTTTATTTCTGTATGTGTATCAATGTACTGTCTGCATGCAGGTCTGTGCACCTGTGTCGTGCAATGCCGCGGAGGTCAGAAGAGGGTCTCGGATTCCCCTGGAACTGGAGTTCTCCTGGAATTGGAGTTTCAGACAGTTCTCAGCTGCCCTGTGGGTGCTGGGGATCGAACCCGGGTCCTCGTGTTCAGTAATATGTAAGCATTTGTCAGCTCCTGAAAATCCTCATTCATTCTTGAAGATCATGTATTTAAAGGAAGAATGACTTAGCGATTCTATAGGGACATTTATCGAGCTAAGTGTCTGGGAAGATAAGAAATACAATGGGTTCTTGCCCTACACAGCTGAAGAACAGGTAGGAGGAAGGTGAGTGTGCACACAGTGGATGTGCAGCTCACTGATCACAGTTATATAACAAGTGTTTGGGCGAACAGGACAGAGAAACCAGAAGTATAGAGTTTAACTCTTTCAAATAGAATTTCTTTTTAATTTGGTCTTTTTTTCTTGATCTTTTTGAGACAGGGTCTCCCTGTAGCCCCAGCTGTCCTGGAACTCATTCTGTAGACCAGGCTGGCCTTGAACTCACAGAGACCCCCCTGCCTCTGCCTCCCAAGTGCTAGGATTAAAGTCATGTGCCACGACGATCAGCTCTTTTTAATTTTAATTGTATTTTAGATATCATACGTATGCATGTGTGTATGATTGATTATCTGTTGAGCCATCTCACTGTGCCTCAGATAGAATTTCTTGCAAGTACATAGTGAATTCCAGGCCAGCCTGAACTATATAATGAGACTCTGTCTCAAACAACCAAGGGGTTGAGGTACACCCATCCACCTCAGTGGTACAGCACTTGTCTGACATGCCTAAGGACATGAGGTTTGGAGGAAAAAATATAATTTCTTGCATAGGAGTCAGTGAAAATTCAGAATGAAAAACACAGTCACAACTCAGAGCTGTGAACACAGCAGTGACTACCTGTGAAAAGCTCTGGAGAGTGTGTGAGGAAGGAGGGTGCTGGCGTGACATAGGATGGCTTTGGACATTATGTAAAACTGCTAATTTCCTGTGGACTAGTAGAGTCATTAGAGTATTCCATTTGAGTAGAACACAAAAATTAATATATCCATCCTGAGTCAGAATTGACTCCTTCTCAAGAGAAGAAGTGGATTGATTTAAATGGAAGCAGATCTGTGAGTCAATCAAGTAAAGAAACTCAATCAGGGCTATTGGGTTAGAACCAAGAGGGGGCATTGCCTTTTCATTTGGGGGGTATTATTTACCTGGGCCTGCTTAGGAAACTAAATGTAGCTGATACTAGTTCTTCAAATATACTGATGACCATAAACTTTCAAATTGGGTAAAAAGGTCAGAGCCAGTGTTATGTAGGTCAGAGAGATCAATCGGAGGCATCAAGGCACCAGACAGTCCTGAAGTGGTTGGATAAATGAGCTGGTGATTTACCAAGCATTGAAGGAAAAGGAAGGATTTAGTATCAAGGATAAAACCAAGGCAGACAGTCTCAAAGGCAAAAACAAGTACAGCATTCTTGATCTGGCTATTTGTTAGTTTATCTTAAAAATCTGTGTTTCTCCTACCAGGCACATGCATATAGTTGGGGCACAAGGGTTGAGAGCTTGTCACAAGCTTGGGATACTTAGCAAGTTTGAGCTCAGCCTGCCTATAGTTATACCTGGCTATAGATATAGTTATAGTGAGTCCCTGTTTCAAAAACCAAACAAACACCTGTGACTCAGGAGCTGGGGACATAGCTCAGTTGGCAAAGGACTTGCCTTGCTAGCACAAGGCCCTGTGTTTGATCTCCTGGACCCATGTAAAAAAGTCAGGCACAGTGGCACCTGCTTATAATTCTAGCACTGGAGTGGCAAAGAGAGATCTCTGGGCCTGCCGGTCAGTCAGTCCAGCTTTTTCTGGAAAGTTCCTGGTCAGTGAGAAGCCATGTCTCCATAGGAGGTTTGGGAAAGTGGCTTAGTGGTTAAGAGCATTCACTGTTCTTGCAGAGAACCCAGTTTCAGCTCCCAGCACCTCATGGTGGCTAACAACCATCCGTAACTCCAGTATCAGGGGCCAATGCTGCCTTCTGGCCTCTACAGTCATTGCACACATGTGGTGCACTTATACAAATACGGGCAAAACATTTATACACAGGAAGTAAAAATCAATAAAATACTTTTTAAAAGGGAAAGAAAGTTAGAAAGGAAGAAAGAAAAGAATAAAAGAAGGAAAAAAAAGATAGAGAGTGGGCTTGTGAGCTGGCCTAGTGGGTAGAGGGGCTTGCTGCCAAAACTGACAACCTGAGTTCTATCTTCAGGACCTACAAGGTAGAAGAGGAGACTTGACTCCCACCAGCCCTCTGAGCTCAACATGAGACCTGTGGCATACACACCCTGCCCCAACCAAAATAAAAATAATAAAATGTAATACGAAATGTTTAAGAAAGTAGATGGTGCTTGAGGAACAACATTAAGGTTGACCTCTGCCTATCACATGCATGTACATCTCCACACATGAACGTGCACACGACATGTGTGTGTTCACAGTCTATGACTATATAAAGGAGACAGAGACTACCTTACCTTGCCTACATCTTTGTTTTTGTCTCTTGTGAAGTAGGGGTCTTTGATCTCTACAGTGCGTGTGGTGCAGCCTTGGACGTCCTGATGGCGTGGCTTACATACTGGATGGTGCACAGCAGTCCAGGGATCACTTGGACCTCATTTAAACATGAATCAGTACAGCCATTTCCTCACAGTGTGGCCACTGCTTAACCTTAAAACTCAGGATCCTCATTTAAAAATGGGAACACAAAGCATTTCATTCTTTGGTTGTGGAGATGGGGGAGGGTTCATATGTGATAGATCACACATGTGGCATGTTCTCTGCACATAGGTAGCTCTTTACAGTTGGGTGGATACTGAAAACTGCCCATCTCAATCATCAGATACCCCTCCAGGAACTGCCTCTTTTGGGCATGGAGAGGACTCAGCCAAGGTGGGCAGCCTCACCGACACATGGCTCCCCTGTCTGCAGGTATAGCATAGAGCTGGGGACTCTCTTCTAACTTCAGGAAAATGGCAGGGGTGCCCGCTTTTTACAGCTGCACTTTAAGACCATCTGGATATTGGGAACTGAGGAGTGACCTTTGTCAAACATTCCTATCTTGTGCAGAGCTCTGAGCCCATCCCAGCTGACCTTTTGCCCCCTAGCTTTTCATTTTAGACACATGTCCCCTGGTTGCCCACCAAGAGCTCAAGGTGCTCAGAGCAGCAGTGTAATGTGAAAGGATGACACCTGGTGTCCTTCTGCTCCCACCTGTGCTGAGCAGAAACAATGGCAGGTACAGTGCAGATTCATTTTATGCTAGACAGCCCCTGCTTTGTTATTGTCTCTCTATTGAGCAAAACGAAAGGGAGAGAATGCTCACTGAAATCGTGTCTTTGAAATGCTGATAGAAAATGAAACCCTGCTGGGCATGGTGGCTCATTCCTTTAATCCTAGCACTTGGGAGGCAGAGGCAGGTGGATCTTTGTGAGTTCAAGGCCAGCCTGGTCTACAGAGTGAGTTCCAGGACAGCCAGGGCTACAGGGAAACCCTGTCTCGAAAAGACAAAAAAAAAAAAAAAAAAAAAAAAGAAAGAGAAAAGAAAATAAATTAAATTTAAAACGATTCTCAAATAAACAAACAACATCAAGCCAACATCCACACCAAAAAAGCTAGACAGAAAAACAGAAAAAGAAAATAACAGCTAGGCTTGATAGAAAGCTGTGGACTGATCTGCAGCTGACTGAATGGAATGGTAAGATAGAAAACACAGAAGAATACAGTACCTGTGAGTTCCCTGTGTGGGGAGCTGTGGTAGATAATCCATTCCTAGCCCAGGATAAAAGGCAGAATCCAGGTCTCGAGTCTCATTTCATTGACTTGGACCTGGGACACAGGAAACTGTGTCCACATGGATACATCCTGGACCTGTGCTGCTCTGCTAAACAGTATTTTCTCTGGATCTTGGTTATCTCTCTTCTTCCATTTTCAGTTTTAATGGACCTGTCTGATTCAGACAAGATAAGCTTAGGTTTAAGTACTGGCTCCATATTTGGTGATCTATTATGACAAATTATTTGTTTTCTTTAACCTTAATTATTTTTAACCTTAAAGAAACACAACACTTCAAAGACTGTTCTTGTGTGAGAGATGGTTCCGCTTGCTGAAAAAGTATGAGGATCGGAATGTAACTGACCCCTAGCACTCATGTAAATAGAGGCAAGGCAAGTGGTGGAGAAGCAGAGACAGGAGGATCTCTGGAGCTCCCTGGCCAGCTAGTCTAGTCCAGTTGGAGAACTGGAGAGTCATGGTGAGACCCTGTCTTTAAAACAAGTGGGAAGAAACGGAGGAAGGCACCGAACATGACTTCTGGCTTCACCCACCGTACACACATGTAGACATGCAGTCTCCCACACATGTCCTCACACAGTTTTACAATATACCATGAAAAATATACCCACACAACACACACACACACACACACACACACACCATGCACACACACATACCAACACCTTTTTCTTGAGCAGTACAAGTCAAAACACAAAATCAAAGTGTCTAGGATACTCAAGTATGTGCTTGGAAACTTAGTTCCTTTCCCACTTCTCCCACAGAGAATCAGGTGAGGTGTCCTGAGCCTCATCTATAGATAAATACACCCATTCTTGTTGATTGGAAGACTAGCTTTTGCCATTTTAATGTCTTGCAATTGGTAGTGTTTTACAGTTCCCACCCTCTCCAGTAGTGACATTGAGGTTGCTTACAAATGTGCAAATTTGGGCTGGACAGATAGCCTAGTGGTTAAGAGCACTGACTGCTCTTGCAGAGGACCCGTGTTTGATCCCCAGCACACATGGCAGCTGAGAACCGTCTGTAACTCCAATTCCAGGAGAACTCCAGTTCCAGGGCAACCCGAGACCCTCTTCTGACCTCTGCAGCATTGCACGACATGGGTGCACAGACCTACATGCAGACAGTACATTCATACATACAATTAATAAATAATAATAATATAAATAATAAAATAAAATAAAAAAAAAAAATGTGCAAATTTATTGTTATTCTAGAAAAATATTGGTCTGGTAGATTCCTGCCATTGAAGAACATTTTGGGAGCAGAGGCAGGTAGACCTCTGTGAGTTCAAGGCCAGTCTGGTCTACATAGTGAGTTCCAGGCCAGGGGGGTACTGCAGGGAGACCTTGTCTCAAAACACAAAAATAAAAACAAAAATAAACAGTGGCTCAGTTTAGGATTAAAGCCCTTGTTGGTTTAATGAACCACTGTTAAATGCTTCTTGGTTTGGTACAAAACATAAATGACACAAAAACAGACCTGTTGACCAATGCAACGAAACTGAAGATCCAAACTTGAGCACATACAATTTCAGCCACCTCATATTTGACAAGGGGGCCAAGAAGACACAATGGAGGAAAAGACATCATCTTCAGCAAGTGGTGTTGCAAAACTGGATCACCACTTGTAGAAGAATGAGATAAACCCCTACCTCTTGGCTCGTACAAAAGTCAACTCAAGTGGATCAAAAGACCTCAACATGAAACCCAAAACTCTGAAGGTGATAGAAAAAGTTGGCAGCAGCCTACAAACACAGGCCGTAGGAAAAGACTTCCTAAATCAGACAGCAGCTGCACAAGAAATAAGATCAACAATTGACAAATGGGACTTCATTAAACTCAAAAGCTTCTGTACATCAAAAGAAACAATCAAGTAATTGAAGAGAAAACCCACAGAGTGGGAGGAAACCTTCACTGCAGATACATCTGACAAATCACTGATTTCCAGAATATATAAACTACTCAAAAAACAAAGAAAAAAAACAAAGAAAAAGAAAACAAATGACCCTCTCAAAGGATGGAGCAAAGAGCTGAACAGAGACTTCACAAGTGAGGAATTAGAGATGGCTGAGAAACATCTTAAAAAGTGTTCAACATTGCTAATAATTAAGGAAATGCAGATTAAAACCACTTTAAGATATCATCTCACTCCAATAAGACTGGCTAGGATCAAGGAAACAAATGATACCAAATGCTGGCGAGGTTGTGGGGAAAGGGGAGCTCTCATCCACTACTGGTGGGAATGTAAACTGGTACAGCCACTATGGAAAGCAGTGTGGAGAACCCTTGGAAGATTCAAAATGAGCTTGCCACCTGACTCAGTCATACCACTCCTGGGTATATACCCACAAGACTCGTCTTACCACAGAGATACATGCACAGCCATGTTTATTGCAGCTCTCTTCACAATAGCAAAGAGCTGGAACCAACTCAAGTGCCCCTTAACTGATGAGTGGATAGAGAAAATGTGGTACATCTGCACAATGGAGTTCTATACAGTGGTAAAGAAAGATTTTATCATGAACTTTGCAGGTAAGTGGATAGAGCTAGAAAATATCATGCTAAGTTAAGTAACACAGTCCCAGAAAAGCAAATGATGAATGGTATCCCTCTTCTGTGGATGCTAGTGCCAATTACCTAGTTGTAAGGCAAACTGAGCAACTTTAATGTGATCTGAAGACAACTGTGCTCTTATATTGTGAATCCCTTAACAGGTTCTAGAGCTAAGCTAACCATTTATTTTCAGAGTTAGGAAGTTTGGGTATATGGATGAAGGATATGTATATATTCTTTAGAGTAATATAAGATCAAAGGAATGCGGAAAAAACTAGTTTGTCATGACATTATGTCTAACCACAGTATTTATTTTATGGGAATGCTTCTTAGTATTTCTTATACAAGGTTGCTTGAGCTTTTGTCCAAGAATTTTCTAAAATATTATAAACTAGTTAAAAGTATTAGGCTGGTGTAACTTAGCCTTTCTGGATGCTTAACAACCATACTTAATGGCCATACCAATTTGGCCAAGGGTCTTAAGGGATAACTTTGTTCCTTGCCCTCAGAGTTCAACTAAGTCCCAGGGGACTATGCATAGAGGCATCTCTTGAAATGTCCTGCAAATGTTGTGTCACCACTCTTCCTGTGCAGGGAGGTCTTGGAGATCCACTAATGGGACTTCAGCCAGTGTCCAGTCTACAAAGAGGAAAGACTGTTCATGCTTCAAAAAGGGAAGCCTGGTCTCGCAAGACCTGACTTTGTTCTTGAGAGGATGGAACTGATGATTGAAAAGCCAAAAAGTGCCAGGGGCTCCCCCCCAAAAAAAACCCTGAGTCACCCTTGAAGATCAGATCCTCAACTGACCTTGAGAAAACAAAAACCTTGGTTAATCTGGGCTAACTGTGTGGCCTTAAACATCCAAAAGGAAAGCATAACCAGAAATAAATAGTAAGTCCTGAGAAATTGTACTTCAGTTATAAAACTTGAGATCTTAGTAAAAAGACCAAAGAGCACAGTTGTTTTGCTTGTCTTACTGGTAAGTACAGCTACCCTGTGGCTGCCACTGCTTTTGCCATCCTTCAAAGATGTGAAAACACACAGCTTTTCAACCTTCCAATACGGACTGAAGACTCATGTCTCTCCAAGAATCCTCCAAACCTTCAGTGCTAGATGGGGACTGCTGAGACATCCAACTTGTGGACTGAGCTACTATTGGGGTTTCAGCCTCTTTAGAGTATAGACTGCCATCGTTGGACTACCCAGGCTGTATCATGGAGACCCAAGATAGGATGTAGTGCTTACTGGACCTCATTTGGTGACCATGGGTAGGGGAAACCCCAGTGTGGAACACAAGGGCAGAACTGATGGTGGTTTGAGCTTGCCAAGGAGGAGACTTCAAATATGACATCTTTCAGCCTAATTAAAAAAATATCATAAGCTAAAGATCCTAAAATCTTTGATATATGTGGCATGCATATGTGCATATTTTGGAGTGATGGATATTGGAACAAATAACAACAACAACAACAACAACAACAGAAAAGTCTGCATCAAAGAACTGACTGAAACGGTGAACTTCTGCTTGAAACAGTACCTAACTTCTGAGAGAGACTGAGAAAAAGATGACAAACATGTTTGGCAGCATGCACGGTGGGGTAGGAGGGCGGGGGGGCACGGGTCTAGATTTGATTTGTAATATAATTTGAATTGTATGAAATGGACAGAGCCTCAGTAAAACATTGGCTTATAAAAAACATAGATGAATGACATGTACATGAGAACACCCAGTATAATAATCACACAACATACACTAAGTAAATCTCATTCTAAACTGGCATTCATAGACTCTTAGAGTTAAAGTGAGGTCATGACTTCTGCCACTTATTCTGGTGCAAACTTTGCCTATAGAGCATATTGAGGAATTTCTCAGTTGAGGAATTTCTCAGATGTGTACATCATATGACACAAAAAGCCAAGTGGAACCTTGACCATCTCAGTCAGTTCTAGCTACAGTGTTGCTAATCTGAGCCCAGGCTCAGCCCAACAGACAGGTTCTATGGGCTTTTGGGGATACCTGGGATGTGTAGCAGCCAGCAGCTGAGTGGAGAGGGAGTAGGCCGAGGAGGCTGGGGAGAGAATAGAATCAACAACGAAAGCGAAGAACAGGAAGCAAAAAGCAGCCATGGAGAAAACCGGAAAAAGCTAGTCCCAAACTGTGGTTGGGATTTAGTGTTGAGACTTTCTTGATTTCCCACCAGCTGCAAGATTTGTACAAGAAAATAAAGATACATTTTAACTGGCTATTTAGAATTCTTTTCTTGTCAACTATGGCTCTACTTCTTAAAACACATCCCTAATTATAATGCCTAGGAGAATTAAGTAAAATACTCAAAACACACACACACACACACACACACACACACACACACACACATATATGTATATATTTCACAGCAACCACAAAGACATTGTGCAGATCACATTTACTTTTCCAGCAAATTGTCTTAGGCGGAAATTCTCTTGCTTGTGAATTGAATATGGCAATTTTTCTTAATGAGTGGAATATTTACTGTAATTAAAATATACATATTGTGTTCTTAGTTTAAATTTCCAAATGTAAAATCCATGTTATGTTGCTATTATACTTAACATATGTTAATTTATATTTAAGCCTATGCAAACTTTATGCATCTAACTCGATGTGTTTAATAAAATTTCATGTGAGATATGTACATCTGAAGAGAAGAGAGGAGGAAGTACCCCACTGAGTGATAATAACATGGCCAGCCACTGAGCTGGGTATTCTGCATTTATTATTTTGGAGTTCATAAAGTTGTAGAAAGTAGGTCTATAAGATCTTTGATACTTTCCTTGATTTCCAGGAAATAATTTTTCCAGCCCATTTAGAAGCCATTTCTAAGGTATAGAATGTCACATCTTCAAAGCTGGTTGTGTCCCTCATAAGTTTCCTACTACCCAAGAAGAAGCCAGCTGAGGCCAGTGGAAAAATTGGTTATTATAATAATTTATTCAATCCTGACCAAGGCTGAATGAGACCCAGGTACTCATAGGCAAAAAGTATACTATATTATCACTAGTGACCTTCACAGGGTGGAAGAAGAGAACCAAATCCTTCACATTGTCCTCCAGCCTCTGTACAGGTGCTTGTGAAGCCCTTCTAACTCCTTGCTAGAATGTCAACTGGCTTGGTCTTGTGTAGGTCTTAGGCAGGAAACCACAGTGAGTTCATGAGTATAGAAATCGTGTCACGTCCAGAAGACGCTGTTTTGCTGTGGTCCTTCCTGGCTTCTGGCTCTGACAAGCTTTCCACCTCCTCCTCTTCCATGATCCTTGTTCCTCGCTCATTCTTTTCCCATGTATATTTTTATTTAGTTTTTATGCATTTCACCCAATACATCTTGGTCATATTTAGATGACCTCCCTTACCTGCACCCCCGCAATAGCCCGCCAAAAGATTTCATGCATTCAGTCATATATGTTCAGGCCTACTGAGTTCTATTTGTGTACCCACGTGTCCCTCAGTGTGAGTTCATCCATGGGAGCCTGCTCAGCCTATCTAGCATCATTCCCTTAAAGAAGATCTACTCTCCCTCAATAGTTCCTCTGCTAATGTTGGAGCCTCCTGTCCATTTCCCAAGTTCTGCTGGGTTTTGTCTGATTGAGTTTGCACGGGTGTTCTGCATGCCAACACCACTGCTGTGAGTTCATATGAGCAAGGTCCAAGAAACTTGCATGAATCTGTTTCCTTACAGCCATGCACCAGGCCTGGCTCTTACGATCTTTGCTCCCTGTCTTCTGCAATGATCCCTGAGCCTGGGTGGGTGAGGTTTAATAAACAGTGCTATCCAGGGTCATATACTCTGCAGTCTCTTATTCTGTACACATTCTCTACCAGTTGTGGCCTTCATTGTTCACTGCTAGCTGTGGGATGAGGAAGCTTTACTGGTGAGAGTTGAGAGATGCATTAGCATATATTAGTATTCTCTCTACCCCCTCTTCCACTATGTTCTATGAGCCTGAGGTATAGAGGTGCCATTGTAGATGTGTCACTTGGGGCTGGGAATCTCTAGACATTTGTTCTCTGTGTGTGACCAGTGGTGGAACTCTGTAACTGTCTCCATTTCCTCTATCTTCTCCCATTCTTAACTTTATGTTTAAACATTGACCCTTAAAGGCTTTGTTGATCACTGATGTAAGATCTTCAACAGTAAGTGAACTGCTTGGTACAATGTATATTGCTAAAGCTGGTGAGGAGGACATCCTCACATAGAAATTTCATTTGGTCAGGAGAGTATAATCATACACTGAGTCAAGGCAGCTTGTGATATGGTTGAAGAAGACTTAAAGCAATAAATGAAAGAGTTTGCACTCCCTCTGCCTTCCGTCACCTCCTGCTGCACTGCGGTGCTTCAGCTCAACATTCTGCCCCTTAGACTTCTTTCTTCCAAACCAGGTCTGGCACTGGTGCAAATTAATCCTCCTAAGATGCCTGCCTCGTAATTGAATTAAAAACATTGTCTGGCTGTAGTTCTCATGACCTGGTACAAANCAGCAGGGCTTGAGCTGCTGGGATGCTCTTTCCTCCTGAATGGTGGTTGTTCTTGAAATGCACCATCAGTCAGCAAGGGTGAATGCAGCTCAGGCTAGACTCATGAGCAAGAGCTAGATGGAGAGAGCTCTGCTGGAGCCCAGAAGATGTGGCTAGAATCATGGCTACCCTGTGTATGAGTTGGATATCTGATGTCTTTGACACCCAGTCCTTCTGAGCCCCCACCCACACCCTCAAAATGAGTTACTGGTATTGATTACATAAGGTGGTTATGAGTTCAATAAGGGAAGTGTGTGATGTCAAAGACCAAGTAAGGGCGAGGGTGAGAGTCTCTCTGAAGACTTCCACTCCCTGGGCAGGGAAGTGGAGAGGCAGAATATTAACTTAAACCATCGTTTCTCTTCCTTGTCAAAGCTGCTCTGTGGAATCAGATTTGATTGATTACCATAAGCCTCAGCGTCCAGTGAGCCCTCTGCTGTTGGATAAAGCAGTACATTTCATGTATTTATTTACTTAATCTTGGTTTATTTTTCATTCCCTCAGTTCATGACCCCCAAACTGTTCCTTTTCTTTTCTTTTGTTGAGCTTGTTACTCAAGCTAGTGTGCACTAACAACAGCTTTCCCCAATATTTGCAGCCTAAGTACTTGTTACAATACAGATTAAAGCCATCAGCCCATTAAAAAAAAAGATTTGAAATTTGGTTGTTTTCATACCTTTGGAGTTTCTGTGCAAAAGCCTCTGCAGATTCCCCCAATGAAAGTACTGCTTTCATTTTTAGGCAATTTTTACATAAGAGCCAATTTTCCTTATTCTAGAGAGTGTCTGCCACTCTCAAAATACCTGTGAAGTGGCCATCGTGAGACAGAGATGCTACGAGGCTGGCTGCATGACTCGTGACTCAACAGCAGAGGGCTGGAACCACGAAGTCCAAGTCATGCTTCCAGAAATGACAAATTGTCTTGTGTCATGCAGTTCTTTGTGTGTGTGTATCTGTGCCTATTTATAGGTACACATGTATGTGGGTGGACATATGGACACATGTATGTGGAGGCCAGAGGTCAGCACTGGCATCTTCCTCAGTTGGTCTCCATCATATTGTTTATGGTCTTCTTGAGACGGGTCTCCCTGTATCCCCACCTGTCCTGGAACTCACTATGTAGACCAGGCTGGCCTTGAACTCATAGACATCTGCCTGCCTCTGTCTCCCGAATACTGAAATTAAAGGTGTACAGCACCACGCCCGGCCTCCATCATATTTTTTGAGACAGGGATTGTCACAGCATCTAGAGCATCAGGATCCAGCTAGATGGGCTGGCCAGCAAGGCCTAGGGAGCCTCATGTCTCTCCCTCTCCTGGCCTGGGATTACAGGTGAGCCAAGGATCTGAACTCAGGGACCTCCTGCTCATGCAGCAAGCACTTTCCTGGCTGAGCCATCTCTGCAGCCCCTCCTGCTATGGTTGGTCCTGAATAATAAAAGCCATGACTTTGATCGCTAAGCTAGGGGTTCTATCAACATCAATGTCGTAGAAGGGATTTGGGGAGGAAGGTGTGCTGGATGGCTTTAGTGTCAACTTGACACACCTGGGTACAGGGAGCCTCAATTGGGGAGTTGGCTCCATTGGACTGGCCTGTGGCCATGTCTGAGGAGTATTGTCTTGATTGTTGAGCAATGTGGAAGGGCCCAGCCCACTATGGGTGGTGCCACCCTGGGCAGGTTGTTGTGGACCGTATAAGAGGGCAGGCTGGGCATGGACCAGTGGAGCAAGCCAGTAAGCAGCATTCCTCCATGGCCTGTGCTTCAGCTTCTGCCTCCAGGTTCCTGCCCTGATTCCTGCCTTGGGCTCCCTGTGTGATGAACTGTGACCCAGGAGATGTGAGCTGAATAAACCGTGGAGGTCAGAAGAAGGTGCTGAATGCCCTGGAACTGGAGTTACAGATGGTTGTTAGCTACCATGTAGGTGCTGGGACCTGAATCTAGGCCCCCTACAAGAGCAGCCAGTGCCCTTAACCACTGAGCTATCTCTCCAGCTCCAAAAGCCATTCATGAAACTGGTTTTTCATTGGCTTAGGAGTCATTCTGTCTCTCTGTCTCTGTATTATCATCACCACCATCACTAGAGCTGGTGTTTGGATACTGAATCTCCCCACCAGGCCCATGTGTTAAAGCTCAGTCCCCAGGCTGTGGCACTATTTGAAGGTGGTGGGCTCTCTCATAGATGGGAATAGCAGAAGAAGGTCATTTGAGGCCTACTCTTTTTTTTTTTAATTTTATTTATTTCCATATGTGTATGAATGTATTGTCTGCATGCAAGTCTGTGCACCCGTGTCGTGCAATGCCGCGGAGGTCAGAAGAGGGCGTCGGATTCCCCTGGAACTGGAGTTCTCCTGGAATTGGAGTTTCAGACGGCTCTCGGCCGCCATGTGGGTGCTGGGGATCGAACCCGGGTCCTCTGCAAGAGCGGTCGGCGCTCTTAACCGCTAGGCCATCGCTCCAGCCTGAGGCCTACTCTTAAAGGGGTTGCTGAAAACTTAGCCCTGCTGTGAGGTGAATCTCTCTTCCACTGCAGAGTCACCACAGTCTCAAATCAATGGAGACAACTGGTCATGCACTGAAGTCTCCAAAACTGTGAACCAAAATAAGCCTCCCCCCTCTTTCTAAGTTGATTATCTAAGACATTTTGTCACAGTGATGGAAAATTGCCTCACATAACTGGAATAACATCCAAACATTATTCACCTGTCATGTTCCTTTTATACTACATGGTGAATGATAAGCCTTGTTGAAATTTTCCAAGTGAAACATTAAAAAAAAATCAGTATGGCAATCTGTACTGAAGTTTTTCTCATTAACCTCAGGAATGTTAAGCCTCTTTGGACTTACACTTATGCTGGCATGAGCTCTCAGCGTGTGTCCAGCATGTGTCCAGCATGTGTCCAGCATGTGTCCAGCATGGCTGTGCTGTTTCCCCAGTGGCCTTTTCAACCAAACATCTGTCCTTTTATTTCTTTGCTAAGCCTGAATGGAATATTCCATCCCTGGAAAATAAAGCTTCCATTTAAATTTGAAATCATTATTTCTATCTGCAAACTGATGTGAACTCAGTGTTCCCACACAAGAAGTTCACACAGGAAGTCCACACAGGAAGTTCACACAGGAAGTTCACACAGGAAGTCCACACAGGAAGTCCACACAGGAAGTCCACACAGGAAGTCCACACAGGAAGTCCACACAGGAAGTTCACACAGGAAGTGGTGCTTCTGCTGTCATCAGCTGTGAGGTTCTGGATGCCCGCAGAGCTACTCATCAGATTTAAGTGAACTCCAGGAGAATTGGATCCAGGAGCTACAGAGAGTATTTAGCTGACCGTTACTTCTCCCAGAATGCCTCTGATACAGAAAAAGCAACTGAACATGAGGAAATTCAGAGATTAAAATGAGATTTTGTTCACCACTAAAATTCTTGGGGCTCCCAGAGGTAAGAAAGGGAAACTTATATTGTTACTGTTTTTCAAAACAGTTGCTTTTCAGAATAAAGACAACAATGTTTCTTAGTCAGCTTTGCTAGGGCAACAAATAACCCTAAAATGTCAATTACTTAGAGCAACAAGGGTGTCTTTCTCTCTAGTCAGGGTGGGTTCAGCTGTGGGTTTTCTTCATGGTTCATATTCATTCTGTAACTCAGCTGAAGAGGCTGTTCCTCTCTAGGCTGAGACATTCTGGTGGCACAGGGTAAAAAACCAGAGAGCTGTTGGAAACAAGGAGTGATCTTTTCTTAAAATGAGTGGACACATAATGGCTTTCATTCTACCATTTCCATACATTTAGTCATTGTCTTTGCGCATCGTCAACTCCCCAGTACCTGCCCTGGCCTGCCTTTTACCGTCTCTCTAGTCTCCTCCCTCCCTATAATAATCCCACTTATGTTTTCACATTTCATAGATTACAAGTATATATATATATATATATATATATATATATATATATATGTATATATATATATGTATATATTCTGTATGAGAGAAAACAGTATCTGTTCCCCGCATTATTCTTCCCTTACTCTTCCCTCTTTCTGTTTACCACCTTCCCCCACCAAGACTCTCTCCTCAACTTTCTCAATTCTTTCTTCTTTTTAAACCTAGATTCTGCACAAGAGAAAGCATGCAATATTTATCTTTCTGAGTCTGGCTTATTTTGCTTAACATGATGATCTCGAGTTCCATTCATTTTTGCCTCATACAAACGTGATAATCTGGTAAACCCAGACCCCCCTGAGAGGATGAGACAGGGAAGCCAGAGCTCCTGTGCCCCTCGGACACGTACTTGATGACTTCACCTGTGTCAAAACCATGAAAGGCCCTTGACTAAAGAATCTGACTCTCACTTTAAATATTGTTCTTTGCTTCTTCCTACTCAATACATGTCATGGACTTTACAGAATGAGTCTGGAAGGAGACATGCAGTTATCACATGCAAAGCTGTTCTGTCCAGAATATGGGCAAAGAACCACAGGCTTGATCAGACTTCAGAGACATCTAGGGAATGTAGCTGCAAACTTCATCTCTTTTTCCTCATAGTAATTCCTAGGGTTATCTAGAAAAACATGAGAGAGAGAGAGAGAGAGAGAGAGAGAGAGAGAGAGAGAGAGAGATTTTAAGAAATCATATATGCTATAAGAGAGACCCCAAGAGCCCAGAATCTGACTGGCCAGCTGACCGGAGACTCAGAGATGCAGTTTTAGTCAGACAGGCTGATGGCAGGACTCCTTTTAAAAATCCAATTCAATTTATTGTATTTATTATTTATGTGTCTGTCCTACAGTGTGCATGCAGAGGCCAGAGAGCACCACGTGGGCAGTTGGATCTCTTCTTCCACCCTGTGAGTCCCAAGGATTGAACTCAGGTCCTCAGGCTTGGCAGCAAGCATCCTTACCCACTGAGCCAGGCTTCCGGCCCCAGAACTCTGTCTTTCTCAGGAGCCAGCCCTCAGTTCTGTTCTGTGAAACTTTTAGCTGATTAGACTTTTCACCTTAGAGTGGGTAATCCCCTTTACCCATTCAAGTGCGAATATTGTCCCCCAGACACCTTCACAGAAACATCTAGAATAATGTTTGACCCAATATCTGGGGATCGTGACCTTGCCAAGTTGACACATAAAATGAGACTTCAATGAAATAGAAAATAAAACATCTCAGTAGCAAAAGAAGTAGAATCATAGGATTTGAGGAAAGAAAAAGAGGTTTTGAGACCATCTAGTCTGTCTTTCTAGTTTGCAGGTAAGAAAGTCCAGGCTTAGACAAACACCTATTTACCTGGAAATCTGGGACTAGATAGCAGGTCTCCTGACTCTTTCTAGAACTACCTGTTTCAATCTTAGGTTTTAAATTCAGTGTCTGACACTATTTAATCCCCTTCTATGAAAATTAGACAAGGTCAAGTTTAGCTTCTGGTGAATCTATGTGGCCAACTGTAAAGCAAATTACAGTTATAACCGAGTTTCCTTCTTGACAAATACATGAGAATGTCATTTGTGAGCAATGTAAGAAAGACAGGATCTTCAGGGGAAAGTTTTTGCGTACAGTTGAAGCTAAATTAGTATTAATTCCACCTACACTGTTCTATACTTAAGATGTTCATTATAATACAATTTGCCCAAGACACTCATGTAAAAAGGTAGTAAGTGAATTCAGGGGCCAGATGTATATTTCAGTGGTGAGCTAATACCTAAAGTTCCCCCTTCTGGATTATTTGGTTTTGAGTCCATGAGAGCTTATTTACTCTGTAAACTGTAGACAACTCACAGCAAAGCAAAACAGCTAGTTCTGTGCAAATGGATTATGCTCAATCTGACCAGGCTCCAACTCTAAGTAAAAGTTGATTTGCACTTTCATTTTAACATTCCTTTACTCCATAAAAAATGTCATCTATTTTCCGGGCAAGGTGGCACATGCCTTTAATCCCAGCACTCGGGAGGCAGAGGCAGGCAGATCTCTGTGAATTCAAAGGCCCTCCTGGTCTACATAGGGAGCTCCAGGCCAGCTAGGACTAAAGGGAGACCCTATCTCAAAAAAAGAAAAAAAGTCATCTTTTTCTCAAATTGTTTTTTGACAGTTTCATACATGCCTATAGTTCTCACCTTCCACCCTCTCTCATTCCTCTCTCCTCATCAATACCCTCTCCTCCCTACAATCCCTTCTCACATTCATGCCCTTTTGTTTTGTTTTGTGATCTACTGAGTTTAATTAGAGCCTTCCATGAGACTATAAATGTGGAACTATCCATTGGAGCCTGACAGGCTAATGTAACTGAAACAATGCCCCCCACCAGCATATATCAATAACAAATAGTTCGCCAGGGAGGGGCAGGGCCTAATAAGCCCCTCTCCTTTTATAACCGAGTGTCAACAGGCCCATCTTGTGCAGGTTCAGGGTGGATAACCACAGTTATTGTAAGGTCATGAATGCAATGCCTGTGTCCTGCTGAGAAGACAGCCTTTCAGGGTTTTGCTCTCTATCATCAAGCTTATACAGTTTTTCTTCTCTTTCTTCTGCAATGTTCCCTGAGCTTCAGAGGTGGTAGTGTAGACGTCCTGTTTAGGGCTGAACACAACCCTCACTTGTTCTCAGCACCCTGAGAAGCCACAAGTCTCTGCATTCACTGCCATTCACTGCAAAGAAGCTTCTCTGATAAAGGCTGAGAATAGTACTTGTCTATGATTATAAACATAAACATTTAGAAGGAAAATTGACACCATGTCAATTTATCAAAGCAACAGTAGTAAGTTCCTGCCTAGGGCTTCTGGCTTCCTCATCCATGTGTTCTTCAACAGTTTTACTGTTCTGAACATGAATTCCCTCCTATAGATGGGTCTCAAATCCAAGCAGAAAGCAGATGGTTATCTCCAAGACAGTCATGCCACTATTGCACAGTGTGTGCCTCTTGCTTGGCAGTTGGCTTTGTAGATGTAGGAGCCACATGTGGATAAGACCCTTGATGTCTTTTCTGCCCAGGTAGCCTACATAGTACCTTCCGGCTGTCTACACACTCCAGCAGCAGGTAACTTCCAGCTGTCTGCACACTTCAGCAGCGGGTAACTTGCAGCTCACTTCCAGCATCATTTCTCAGTCGAGGTGTGTGGTATCTGTTTTGTTTTGGTTTGGTTTTTTTGAGTCTTTTTGAGACAAGGTCTCCCTGTGGCCCCAGCTGTCCTGGAACTCACTCTGTAGACCAGGCTGGCCTTGAACTCACAGAGATCTGCCTGCCTCTGCCTCCTGAGTGCTAGGATTAAAGGCATGTGCCACCACACCAGGCTGGCATGTGGTACCTCTAGCAATGTCATCGACTCTGGTGAGGAACCAAGAACAATGACAACAGCTTTTGTTGTTTTCAGGGCCGCTGGGGCCTTCCTGACCAACAACTTATAGAGAGGTTTCCCACACCCAGCACTGGGAGTTTTGTTTGATCACCCACAATATCTAAGATGAGCATTATCTACACCATGTAGGGACCTCCATTAAAACTCTTTTTAGCTGGGTGTGGTGGCACATGCCTTTAATCCCAACACTCAGGAGGCAGAGGCAGGCAGATCTCTATGAGCTCAAGGCCAACCTGGTCTACAAGTCATTTCTAGGTCAGCTGGGGCTACAGGGAGACCCTGTCTCAAAAAGACCAAAAACAAAACAAAACGCCCCTCTTTTAAAGTATAGTTTTGGTTTACGGAGTAGTAGTTTTCTATGTGTCTTATTCCTACATCTTTCTGTTATCCTTGGTTTGGGATACTCCCCCCACCCCTCTTGTCCCCTATCTCCCACCCATTTCCCTATTTAAACCACCCCAACATTCCTTCCCTCTACTTTCCTTCTGTAAGTGCTCTACTATGCTTTCTTCAGCCTCTTCCCTCAAACCCATGGCCCCTTCCATGCTTCCTGATCTCTGTTAGTTAAGCACAAAAATTAGCTTACCATATGATTCCTGTATGAGGGAGAGGGGTATTTGTCTTTCTGAGCCTAGGTTACCTCACTCAGTATGTATACACACACACACACACACACACACACAAACACACACACCCACCCATATGCATTTCTATTCATTTTTCTGAAATTTTATGATTTCATTTTTTTCTTCAACACTGAATAAAGTTCCATTATGTACACATACCCTATTTTCATTATCTATTAATCAATTGATGGCCATCTAGGCCTATTTCGTTTCCTAGCTATTGTGAAGAGTACAGCAATGATTGTGGGTACGCAAGCATCTTTAACATAGGGTATGGAACCCTTTGGGTAAATAACTGGGAGGGGTATATTCGTGTCATGTGGCAGATCTCTTTACTTTTTGTGGAATCTCTATGCTGATTCCCATGGTGGCTGCAGGAGTTCACACTCCCACCATAGTGTCTAAGAGGTCCCCTTTCCCCACATCCTCACCAGCATTTTTTATTTTTTTTAATTTTAAAAATATTTAGTTTATTATTTTTATTTTATAAGTACATGTCTATTGCCTCCATGTATATAAGTGCATTTGTGCTGTGAAATGCCCACGGAGGTGAGAAGAGGTTGTTGGATCCCCTGGAACTGGAGTTCTGGATGGTTGTTAGCCATCATGTGGGTGCTGGGAACCAAATCCAGGTCCTCTGCCAGAGTAGCCAGTGCTCGTAACTAACCACTGAGACATCTCTTCAGCCCCCTATAATCCGATTTCTTGATAAAGGCTATTCTTATTAGGGCGACATGGAATTTCAAAGTAGGTTTAATTTGCATTATTCTGATGGCAGTGGATGTTGAATACTTTTTAATAGTGTTTATTACTCATTTATGCTTCTCATTTTTATAATGTGGCTTCTTAATATCAGTGTGTGTGTGTGTGTGTGTGTGTGTGTGTGTGTAGAGAGGATCTCATGTCTTCAAGACTACATAGCCAAGAATGATCTAGAACTTCTGGTCCTTCACTGCAGAGACTGCAGGTCTGATATGCATGCCTGCTTTATGCAGTGTTGGCAACTGAACCAAAGCCTTTGTGCTAGACAAGCCCTCTACCAGCCATGCTATATCCCCAGCTCTAATGTCACCTCTTTGCCAGTACCTGAAAAGGTGCTCTCCTGAAATTAAATCACTCCTGTGCACAGCATCCAGTCAGCTTCATTCTGCTCCAAATTCTCACATTGAAATGAATGCTCAGTTGGGGTTTTAGACAGTTTGAAATTAGGGGAAAAAACTAAAAGCAGAAATATAGAGTCTAACCTTCTTCTGACCTCCGTGGCATTGGACGACATGGATGCACCAACCTACATGCAGACAGTACATTCATACACATAAATAAATAATGATGATGCCTTCGCTCCAGCGTCCGTGTATGTGCATCGTCGCTCCAGCGTCATCTGTGTACGTGTGCTGTCGCTCCCGCATCATCCGTGTACGTGCGCCTTCCCTCCCGCGTCATCCGTGTATGTGCGCCGTCACTCCCGCTTCATCTGTGTCCATGTACCATCACTCCCGCCTCATCCATATACATGCGCTGTCACTCCCACATCATCCCTGTATATGTTCACTGTCACTCCCGCTTCATCCGTGTATGTGCGCCGTATCTCACGCGTCATCCCTGATCGTGTGCCGTAGCTCCCGCTTCATCCGAGTACATGCGCTGTCGCTCCGGCATCATCTGCATATGTACACATTTGCTCCCACGTCATCCATGCACATGTGTGTGCGACGTCGCTCCCTCTTCATCCGTGTACATGCACCGTCGCTCCTGCTTCATTCCTGATTGTGCGCCGTCGCTCCCACTTCAGCCGTGTACGTGCATCTTCACTCACACTTCATCCCTGTACATGCGCTGTTGCTCCCGCGTCATCCCTGTATATGCTCCATCGTTCCTGCGTCCTCTGTGTATGTGTACATTTGCCGTCGCTCCCGCGTCCTCCATGTACATGTACGTGCGCTGTCGCTCCTGCGTCATCCCTGTACATGTGCCGTCGCTCCCGCTTCATCCATGTACGTGCGCATCGCTCCCGCGTCATCCCTGTAGTTGTGCCATCGCTCCTGTGTCATCCGTGTAAGTGTGCCTTCGCTCCTGCGTCATCCCTGTACGTGCGCTGTTGTTCCCGCTTCATCCCTGTTCGTGCACTCTCGCTCCCACATCATCCCTGTATGTGCGCCGTCGCTCCCGCGTCAACCGTGTACGTGCGCCGTCGTTCCCGCGTCATCCATGTAGGTATGCTGTCACTCCTGTGTCATCCCTGTAGGTGCGCCGTCACTCCCACTTCATCCATGTCCGTGCGCCATCACTCCCGCCTCATCCGTATACGTGTGCCTTCACTCCCACGTCATCCCTGTATGTGTATGTTCACTGTCACTCCCGCTTCATCCGTGTATGTGTGCCGTATCTCACGCGTCATCCTTGATCGTGTGCCATCACTCCCGCATCATCCGTGTATGTACACATTTGTTCCCAGGTCATCCGTGTACGTGCATGTGCGACATCGCTCCCTCTTCATCCGTGTACATGCGCCATCGCTCCTGCTTCATCCCTGATTGTGCGCCGTCACTCCCGCTTCATCCATATACGTGCATCTTCACTCCCGCTTCATCCCTGTACGTGTGCTGTCACTTCCACATTCCTGTACATGCTCCATCGTTCCTGCATCCTCTGTGTATGTGTACGTTCGCTGTCGCTCCCGCATCTTCCGGGTACATGTATGTGCGCTGTCGCTCCTGCATCATCCCTGTACGTGTGCCGTTGCTCCTGCTTCATCCATGTACGTGCGCCATCGCTCCCGCATCATCCCTGTAGTTGCGCCGTCGCTCCCGTGTCATCCGTGTACGTGCGCCTTTGCTCCCGCGTCATTCCTGTACATGCACCATCGCTCCCGCATCATCTGTGTAAGTGCGCCTTCGCTCCACCGTCATCCCTGTACGTGCGCCGTTGCTCCCGTGTCATCCATGTACATGTGCCGTCGCTCCCGCGTCATCCGTGTACGTGTGCCTTCGCACCCACGTCATTCGTGTACGTGCGCCGTCGCTCCAACGTCATCTGTGTCCCGTTGCTCCAACGTCATCTGTGTAAATGACCTGTCGCTCCCGCGTCATCCCTGTACGTGCACCATCGCTCCCGTGTCATCCATGTACATGCGTTTTGCTCCCGTGTCTTCCCGGTACATGCGCCGTCGCTCTCGCTTCAACTGTGTACATGCGCCATTGCTCCCGCTTTATCTGCGTATGCGCGCCGTCACTCCCGCTTCATCCGTGTACATGCTCCGTCACCCCCGTGTCATCCGTGTATGTGCGCCGTCACTCCTGCATGATCCATGTACATATATGTGCGCTATTGCTCCCGCTTCATCTGTGTACATGCGCTGTGGCTCCCGCATCTTCGATGTATGTGCACTGTCATTCCCGCGTCATCCATGTACGTGTACATGTGCCGTTGCTCCCGCTTCATGTACATGAGCCTTTGCTCCCGTGTCATTTGTGTACATGTGCCATCGCTCCCAATTCTTCCGTGTACATACGCCATCACTCCCGCGTCATTCATGTACGTGCGCTGTCGCTCTCGCTTCATCCATGTACGTGTGCCGTCGCTCCCGCATCATCCCTGTACGTGCGCCATCGCTCCCGCATCATCCCTGTATGTGCTCCATCGCTCCAGCATCACCCTTTTACGTGTGCCATCACTCCCGCATCATCTGTGTACATGCGCCATTGCTCCCGCGTCATCCCTGTAGGTGCACCATCACTCCCGCTTCATCCCTGTTCATGCGCCATCGCTCCCACATCGTCCGTGTACATGTGCCGTTGTTCCCGTGTCATCCCTGTACGAGCGCCGTCACTCCCGTATCATCCCTGTAGGTGCGCCGTCACTCCAGCGTCATCCCTGTAGGTGCAACATCGCTCCCGCATCATCCATGTACGTGCACTGTTGCTCCTACCTCATCCCTGTCCCATCGCTCCAACGTCATCCATGTACATTCGCCGTCACTCCCGCACCATCCCTGTACGTGCGCCGTTGCTCCAGCGTCATCCTTGTGTATGCGCCGTCGCTCCCGCATCATCCATGTACATGTGTGTCGGTCCCGTGTCATCCCTGTACGTGCGCTGTCGCTCTCACTTCAACTGTGTACATGCGCCTTCGCTCTCGCTTCAACTGTGTATGTGCGCCGTCGCTCCCATTTTATCCGTGTATGTGCGCCGTCGCTCCCGCTTCATCCATGTACGTGCTCCGTCACCCCCGCGTCATCCATGTATGTGCGCCGTCACTCCTGCATGATCCATGTACGTATACGTGCGCCATCACTCCCTCTTCATCTGTGTATGTGCGCCGTCACTCCCGCTTCATCCGCGTATGTGCACTGTCATTCCCGCATCATCCGTGTATGTGTACATGCGCCGTTGCTCCCGTGTCATCCATATACGTGTGCCATCGCTCCCATATTGTCCGTGTATGTACGCCGTCACTCCCGCGGCATCGGTGTATGTGCGCCGTCGCTCTCGCTTCATCCTTGTACATGTGCTGTCGCTCCCACATCATCCCCTTACGTGCGCCATTGCTCCCACATCATCCCTGTTCGTGTGCCGTCGCTCCAGCATCAACTGTGTACGTGTGCTGTCACTCCCGTATCATCCATGTATGTGCGTCGTTGCTCCCGCGTCATCCCTGTAGGTGCGCCGTCGCTCCTGCTTCATCCCTGTTCGTGTGTCTTCACTCCTGCTTCATACCTGTTTGTGTGCCGTCGCTCCCACATCATCCAAGTATGTGCGCCGTCACTCCTGCATCATCCGTGTACATGCGCCGTCGCTCCCGCTTCATCCGTGTACATGCGCCATCACTCCCGCGTCATCCCTATAGGTGCACCATTCCTCCTGCGTCCTCCGTGTACGTGTATGCGCGCCATCACTCCCGCTTCAACCATGTACGTGCACCATCGCTCTCGCTTCAACCATGTACGTGCACCATCGCTCTCGCTTCAACCATGTACGTGCACCATCGCTCCCGCTTTATCCATGTACATGCGCCTTCGCTCCTGCGTCATCCCTGTATGTGCGTCGTTGCTCCCACGTCATCCGTGTACTTGCGCCTTTGCTCCCGTGTCATCCGAGTACGTGCGCCGTCGCTCTGGCGTCATCCCTGTATGTGCGCCGTTGCTCCCGCGTCATCCCTGTACGTGTGCTGTCGCTCCTGCGTCATCCGTGTACATGCGTTTCGCTCCAGTGTCATCCCTGTACGTGTGCGGTTGCTCTCGCTTCAACCGTGTACGTGCGCCGTCCCTCCCGCTTTATCCGTGTCCGAGCGCTGTTGTTCCCACTTCATCCTTGTACGTGCTCTGTCGCCCCCATCATTCGTGTATGTGCGCCATCGCTCCTGCATGATCCATGTAGCTATACGTGTGCCATCACTCCCGCTTCATCTGTGTACGTGCACCATCGCTCCTGCTTGATCCAAATATGTGCGCTGTCGTTCATGCATCATCCGTGTATGTGTACATGCACGGTCGCTCCCCTTAATCCATGTACATGCGTTGTTGCTCCTGTGTCATCCGTGTACATGCACCATCTCTCCCACATCGTCCATGTACATATGCCGTCACTCCTGCATCATCCATGTACGAGTGCCTTTGCTCCTGCGTCATCCCTGTAGGTGCGCCGTCATTCCTGCTTCATCCCTGTTCGTGTGCCGTCGCTCCCACATTGTCCATGTATGTGCGCTGTCACTCCCGCTTTATCCGTGTACATGCGCCGTTGCTCCATCGTCATCCCTGTATGAGCACCGTCGCTCCCGCGTCATCCCTGTAGGTGTGCCATCGCTCCAGCATCATCCCTGTAGGTGCGCCATCGCTCCCGCATCATGCGTGTACGTGCGCCATCGCTCCCACTTCATCCGTGTATGTGCACCGTCGCTTCCGCGTCATCCCTGGATGTGCGCTGTCGCTCCTACGTCATCTCTGTCCCGTCGCTCCATCATCCGTGTACATGCACCGTCGCTCCCGCATCATCCCTGTATGTGCGCTGTCGCTCCCGCGTCATCCCTGTGTATGCGCCATCGCTCCCGCGTCATCCGTGTACATGTGGGTCGCTCCTGTGTCATCCCTGTACGTGCGCCGTCACTCTCACTTCAACTGTGTACGTGCGCCTTCGCTCGCTTCAAACTTGTATGTGCGCCGTCACTCCCACTTTATCCGTGTATGTGCGCCGTCGCTCCCACTTCATCCGTGTACGTGCTCCGTCGCCCCCGCATCATCCATGTATGTGCGCCGTTGCTCCCGCATGATCCATGTATGTATACGTGCGCCGTCGCTCCCTCTTCATCTGTGTATGTGCGCCATCACTCCTGCTTCATCCGTGTATGTGCACTGTCGTTCCCGCGTCATCCATGTATGTGTACATGCACCGTCGCTCCCGTGTCATCCGTGTATGTGCGCCATCGCTCCCACATTGTCCGTGTACATACGCTGTCACTCCCGCGTCATCCATCTATGTGCGCCGTCGCTCTTGCTTCATCTGTGTACGTGTGTCATTGCTCCCGCATCATCCCTGAATGTGCGCCGTCACTCCAGCATCAACCGTGTATGTGTGCCGTCACTCCCGTATCATCCATGTACGTGCGCCGTTGCTCCTGCGTCATACCTGTAGGTGCACCATTCCTCCCGCATCCTCTATGTACGTGTATGTGCGCCATTGCTCCCGCTTCAACCGTGTATGTGCACCATCACTCTCGCTTCAACCATGTACGTGCACTGTCACTCCCGCTTTATCCATGTACATGCGCCGTCGCTCCCACGTCATCCCTGTAGGTGCATCGTTGCTCCAACATCATCCCTGTAGGTGCGCAGTCGCTCCAGCTTCATCCATGTACGTGCGCCGTAGCTCCCGCGTCATCCCTGTACATGCGCCATCGCTCCGACGTCATCCCTATACGTGCTCCATTGTTCCTGCATCATCCGTGTATGTGTACGTTTGCCGTCGCTCCCGCATCCTCCGTGAACGTGTACATGCGCCGTCGCTCTCGCGTCATCCCTGTATGTGCACTGTCGCTCCCGCGTCATCCCTGTACGTGTGCCGTCACTCCTGCGTCAACCATGTACATGCACCATCACTCCCGCGTCATCCCTGTATGTGCACCATCACTCTCGCATCATCCCTGTACATGCGCCGTCGCTCCCATGTCATCCCTGTACATTCGCCATCGCTCCCTCATCCCTGTACGTGCGCCGTCGCTCCATCATCCCTGTAGGTGCGCCATCGCTCCCGCGTCATCCTTGTATGTGCGCTGTCGCTCCTGCGTCATCTGTGTACGTGCGCCTTCGCTCCTGCGTCATCCCTGTACATGCGCTGTCACTTCTGCGTCATCCATGTACGTGTGCCGTCACTCCCGCGTCATCTGTGTACATGCGTCATCCCTGTAGGTGCGCTCCAGCGTCATCCCTGTAGGTGTGCCGTCGCTCCTGCGTCATCCCTGTAGGTGCGCCATCGCTCCTGCATCATCCCTGTATGTGTATGTGCGCTGTTGCTCCTACTTCATCCGTATACATGCCCTGTCGCTCCAGCGTCATCCGTGTACTTGCGCCATCGCTCACGTGTCATCCCTGTATGTGTGCCGTTGCTCCCTTATCATCTGTGTATGTGCACCGTTGCACCCGCTTCATCCCTGTACGTGCACCGTTGCTCCCTCATCCTCTGTGTACATGTAAGTGCGCTGTCCCTCCCACGTCCTCCCTGTACATGTACATGTGCCATCGCTCACGCCTCATCCCTGTATGTGTGCCGTCGCTCCCGCTTCATAACTGTATGTGCACTCTCACTCCCGCATCATTCCTGTATGTGTGCCATTTCTCCCAGATCAACCGTGTATGTGCGCCGTTGCTCCCGCGTCATCCGTGTACATGCGCCATCACTCCCGCGTCATCCCTGTATGTCGCCGTCATTCCCGCCTCATCCGTGTATGTGCGCCATCGAACCCACATCATCCCTGTATATGTATGTGCACTGTTGCTCCCGCTTCATCCGTGTATGTACGCCGTCACTCCCACTTCATCCGTGCATGTGGCCGTCACTCCCGCATCATCCCTGTACTTGTATGTGCGCTGTTGCTCCCGCTTCATCTGTGTATGTGCGCCGTCGCTCCGGCATCATCTGTGTATGTGCACCGTGGCTCATGTGTCATCCCTGTATGTGCGCCATCACTCCCTAGTCATCTGTGTACGTGTGCCATTGCAACCGTTTCATCCCTGATCATGCGCCATCACTCCCTCAACCGCGTACGTGCACCGTCGTTCCCACATCATCCGTGTATGTGTGCCATCGCTCCTGTGTCATACCTGTAGGTGCGCCTTCGTTCACGCATCATCTCTGTAGGTGCGCCGTCACTCCCACTTCATCCGTGTCCATGTGCAGTTGCTCCCGCCTCATCCTTGTATGTGCGCTGTTGCTCCCACATCATCCCTGTACGTGTATGTGCGATGTTGCTCCAGCTTCATCCGTGTACATGAGCCGTCATCTGGTGTCATCCGTGTACATGCGCCGTCGCTACCACGTCATCTGTGTACGTGCGCATTTGCTCCTGCGTCATCCGTGTACATGTGTGTGCACCGTCGCTCCTTCTTCATCCATGTACATGCGTCGTCGCTCCCTCTTCATCCGTGTACATGGCTTTCACTCCCGCGTCATCCCTGTACATGCGCTGTCACTCCTGCCTCATCCCCGTAGGTGTGCCATCGTGCCCGCTTCATCTGTGTACATGCACCGTCGCTCCTGCATCATCCGTGTACATGTGCCGTCACTCCTGTGTCATCTGTGTATGTGCACTGTCACTCATGCATCATCCCTGTACGTGCACCATTGCTCCCGTGTCATCCCTGTACGTGCGCCGGCGCTCCCGCGTCCTCCGTGTACGTGTACATGCGCCGTCGCTCCGGCGTCATCCCTGTACTTGCGCCGTCACTCCCGCATCAACCCTGTACGTGCGCTGTCGCTCCCGCTACATCGGTGTACATGCGCCATCACTCCCGTGTCATCTGTGTACGTGCGCCGTCACTCCCACGTCATCCATGTACATGTAACGGCACTGTCACTCCCTCTTCACCCATGTATGTGCGCTGTCGCTCCCGCTTCATCCATGAGCATGCGCCGTCGCTCCCACATCCTCCATGTACATGTATGTGTGCCGTCGCTCCTGCATCATCCGTGTACGGTCCCGCGTCATCCATGTATGTGTGCCATCACTCTCGCGTAATACGTGTACATGTACGTGCATCATCGCTCCCGCTTCATCCGTGTACGTGCACCATCGTTCCCACTTCATTTGGGTATGTGCACCATCGCTCCCACATCCTCCGTGTATGTGTACGTGCACCGTTGCTCCTGCGTCATCCGTCACTCCCACATCCTCCATGTACATATACGTGTGCCGTCGCTCCTGCATCATCTGTGTATAGTCCCGCATCATCCATGTATGTGTGCCATCGCTCCTGCATAATAGGTGTATGTGTACTTGCGCCATTGCTCCTGCTTCATCCGTGTACATGCGCCATCGTTCCCGCTTCATTCGGGTACGTGCGCTGTCGCTCCCACATCCTCCGTGTACGTGTACGTGCACCGTTGCTCCTGTGTCATCCGTGTATGGTCCTGCGTCATCTGTGTATGTGTGCTGTCGCTCCCGCGTCCTCCATGTATGTGTACATGTTCCGTCGCTCCCGCTTCATCCCTGATTGTGCGCCGTCACTCCCACTTCATCCATGTACGTGCGCCTTTACTCCCGCTTCATCCCTGTATGTGGGCCGTTGCTCCTGTGTCATCTGTGCACGGTCCCGGGTCATCTGTGTATGTGTATGTGTGCCATCGCTCCCTCTTCATCTGTGTACATGTGCTGTCGCTCCCGTGTCATCCGTGTACGTGCACCGTCACTCCCGTGTCATCTGTGTATGACTGCCTTCTCTCCCGCATCATCCCTGTATGTGCACCATCACTCCCGCGTCCTCCTTGTACGTGCACCGTTGCTCCTGCATCATCCCTGCATGTGCGCTGTCGCTCCCGCATCCTCCATGTACATGTACACTCGCCGTCGCTCCCACGTCAACCATGTACATGTACATGTGCCGTTGCTCCCGTTTCATCCGTGTACTTGCGCTGTCGCTCCCGCTTCATCCGTGTACGTGCACTGTCGCTCCTGCATCATCTGTGTACGTGTATGTGCGCCATCGCTCGTGCTTCATCTGTGTATGTGTGCCATCGCTCACGCTTAATCCGAGAACGTGAGCTGTCACTACCGCGTCATCCGTGTATGTCCACCGTCGCTCCCGCGTCATCCGTGTACGTCCGCCGTTGCTCCCACGTCATCCGTGTTCGTGAGCCGTCGCTCCCACGTCATCTGTGTACATGTGCCTTCACTCCCACTTCATCTGTGTACGTGCGCCTTCACTCCTGTGTCCTCTGTGTACGTGTACGTGTGCCATCACTCCCGCTTCTTCCCTGTTCATGCGCCGTCGCTCCCTCTTCATCTGTGTACATTGACCTTAGCTCCTGCTTCATCCCTGTACGTGTGCCGTCGCTCCCATGTCATCTCTTTATGTGCGCCGTCGCTCCAGTGTCCTCTGTGTATGTGTGTGTGCACCGTCGCTCCCGCATCATCCCTGTATGTATGCCATCGCTCTTGCGTCCTTGTGTATTTGTACATTTGCCGTTGCTCCCGCATCAACTGTGTACGTGTATGTGTGCGGTCGCTCCCGCTTCATCAGTGTATGTGCGCCGTTGCTCCCGCTTCATCCATGTACATGTACGGGTGCCGTCGCTCCCGCTTCATCCGTGTATGTGTGCCGTTGCTCCCACTTCATCCTTGTACGTGCTCCGTCGCCCCCCGTCATCCGTGTATGTGCACCGTCACTCCTACGTCATCTCTGTCCCGTCGCTCCAACGTCATCCATGTACATGTGCTGTCGCTCCCGCATCATCCCTGTATATGCGCCATCGCTCCTGCGTCATCCTTGTATATGCACCATCACTCCCGCATCATCCGTGTACATGAGTGTCGTTCCTGTGTCATCCCTGTACGTGCGCCGTCGCTCTCGCTTCATCCGTGTATGTGTGCCGTTGCTCCCGCATCAACCCTTTACGTGCGCCGTTGCTCCAGCATCAAACGTGTACGTGTGCCGTCACTCCCGCATCATCCATGTATGTGCGCAGTTGCTCCCGCATCATCCCTGGAGGTGCGACGTCACTCCCGCTTCATCCCTGTTCGTGTGTTGTCGCTCCCGCTTCATCCCTGTTCGTGTGCCGTCGCTCCCACATTGTCTGTGTATGTGCACCATCACTCCCGCGTCATCCGTGTACATGTGCCGTCGCTCCCGCTTCATCCGTGTACGTGTGCCATCACTCCTGCATCATCCCTGTAGGTGCACCATTCCTCCTGCTTCCTCCGTGTATGTGTATGTGCGCCATTGCTCCCGCTTCAAATGTGTATGTGTGCAGTCGCTCTCGCTTCATCCGTGTACGTGCGCCGTCGCTCCCGCGTCATCCCTGTAGGTGCGCCGTCGCTCCAGCATCATCCCTGTAGGTGCGCCGTCACTCCTGCATCATCTGCGTACGTGCACCGTCACACCCACATCATCCATGTATGTGTGCCATCGCTCCGGCGTCATCCCTGTAAGTGCACCGTCGCACCCGCATCATCCCTGTATGTGCGCCGTCACTCCCGCTTCATCTGTGTACATGCATTTCACTCCCATGTCATCCCTGTACATGCACCATCGCTCTCACTTCAACCGTGTACGTGCTCCGTCGCTCTTGCTTCAACCATGTACGTGCGCCATTGCTCCCTCTTTATCTGTGTACGTGCGCCGTTGCTCCCACTTCATCCTTGTACATGCTCCGTCACCCCCCGTCATCAGTGTATGTGCGCCATCACTCCTGCATGATCCATGTACATATACATGTGCCGTCGCTCCTGCTTCATCTGTGTACATGCTCCGTCGATCCCGCTTCATCCATGTATGTGCGCTGTTGTTCACACATCATCCTTGTACGTGTACATGTGCCGTTGCTCCCGCTTAATCCATGTACATGCGCTGTTGCTCCTGTGTCATCCATGTACATGCGCCATTGCTCCCACATCATCCGTGTACATACGCCGTCACTCCCGCGTCATCCATGTACGTGCGTTGTCCCTCTCGCTTCATCCGTGTATGTGTGCCGTCGCTCCCGCATCATCCATGTATGTGCACCGTAACTCCCACTTCATTCCTGTTCATGTGCTGTCGCTCCCACATCGTCCGTGTACGTGCACCGTCACTCCCACGTCATCTGTGTACGTGTGCTGTTGCTCCCGCTTCATCCAGGTACGAGCGCTGTCACTCCCACGTCATTCCTGTAGGTGCACTGTTCCTCCCGCTTCCTCCGTGTATGTGTATGTGCGCCGTCACTCCCACTTCATCTATGTACGTGCGCCGTCTCTCCCGCGTCATCCCTGTAGGTGCGCCATCCCTACCACTTCATCCGTGTCCATTCGCTGTCGCTCCTGCCTCATCTGTGTATGTGCGCCATCGCTCCCAAATCATCCCTGTACATGTATGTGCACTGTCGCTCCTGCTTCATCCATGTACGTGAGCCGTAGCTCTGGTGTCATCCATGTACGTGCGCTGTAGCTCACGCGTCATCCCTGATCGTGTGCTGTCACTCCTGCTTCATCCGAGTACATGCGCCATCACTCCTGCATCATCCGTGTATGTGTGTGTGTGCGCGACGTTGCTCCCTCTTCATCTGTGTACATGCGCCATCGCTCCCACATCCTCCGTGTACGTGTACGCATGCCGCTGCTCCTGCATCATCCATATACGGTTGTTCACGCGTCCTCCCTGTACATGCACCGTCGCTCCCACGTCATTCCTGTACATACGCCGTTGTTCACACGTCCTCTGAGTACGTGTACATGCGTCGTTGCTCCCGCATCCTCCGTGTACGTGTATGTGTGCCATCACTCCCGCGTCATCCCTGTACATGCGCCATCGCTCCCGCTTCATCCCTCTACGTGCACTGTTGCTCCCGCATCATCCCTGTACATGCACCGTTGCTCCCGCATCAACCGTGTACGTGCGCTGTCGTTCCCGCTTCATCCATGTATTTGTGCTGTTGCTCGCACGTCATCCCTGTAGGTGTGCCGTCACTCCCACTTCATCCAGGTACGAGCACCATCACTCCTGCGTCATTCCTGTAGGTGCACCGTTCCTCCCGCATCCTCTGTGTACATGTATGTGCGCCGTCGCTCCCACTTCTTCTATGTACGTGCGCCGTCTGTCCCACGTCATCCGTGTATGTGCGCCGTCGCTCCTGCATTATCCGTGTACGTGACCCGTCGCTCCTGCGTCATCCCTGTACGTGTGCCGTCGCTCCTGCCTCATCCGTGTTTGTGCACCATTGGTCCCTCCTCATCTGTGTACGTGCACCATCGCTCCCACATCAACCCTGTATGTGTATGTGCGCTCTTGCTCCCGCTTCATTCCTGTATGTGTGCCGTCGCTCCCGCCTCATCCGTGTCCATGCGCCGTCACTCCCGCCTCATCCGTGTCCATGCGCCGTCGCTCCCGCCTCATCTGTGTACGTGCGCCGTCGCTCCCACATCATTCCTGTATGTCTATGTACCTGTTGCTTCTGCTTCACCCATGTATGTGCGCATTTGCTCCTGTGTCATCTGTGTATGTGTGTGCGATGTCGCTCCTGCTTCATCCATGTACGTGTGCCGTTGCTCCTGCTTCATCCGTGTATGTGCGCCGTCACTCCCACTTCATCCGTGCATGGGGCCATCGCTCCCGCATCATCCCTGTATGTGTATGTGTGCTGTTGCTCCCTCTTCATCTGTGTACCGTCGTCATCTGTGTACGTGCATCTTTGCTCCCGCTTCATCCCTGTACGTGCGCTGTCACTCCCGCGTCTTTCCTATATGTGCTCCACCGTTCTTGCATCCTCTGTGTATGTGTACGTTCGCTGTTGCTCCTGCGTCCTCCGTGTACGTGTGCATGCACCATCACTCCCGCATCATCCCTGTAGTTGCGCCGTTGCTCCCGCATGATCAGTGTATGTGCGCCGTTGCTCTGGTGTCATCCGTGTACGTGCGCCATTGCTCAGGAGTCATCCAAGTACATGCGCCGTCACTCCAGCATCATCTGTGTATGTGCATCGTCGCTCATGTGTCATCCCTGTACGTGCGCTATCGCTCCCTAGTCATCCGCTTCAGCTTCATCCGTGTATGTGCGCTGTCACTCTCGCTTCATCCGTGTACGTGCTCCATCATTCCCACTTCATCCCTGTATTTTGCCATCACTCCCGCATCTTCCCTGTATGTGTATGTGCTCTGTTGCTCCCGCTTCATCTGTGTACGTGCGCATTCACTCCTGCGTCATCTGTGTACGTGTGTGCGACGTCGCTCCCGCTTCATCCGTGTCTGTGCGCCGTCGCTTCCACCTCATCCGTGTACGTGCGCCTTGCTCCCGCCTCATCCGTGTACGTACGCTGTCACTCTGGCATCATCTATGTACATGCGCCATCGCTCCTGCGTCATCCGTGTACCTGCGCCGGCTCTCCCGCATCATCCCCGTATGTGCGCCGTCGCTCCCACCTCATCCGTGTACGTGCGCTGTCGCTCCCACATCATCCCTGTATGTGTCTGTACGCTGTTGCTCCTGCTTCATCCATGTACGTGTGCATTCGCTGCTGCGTCATCTGTGTACATGTGTGCGACATTGCACCCGCTTCATCCATGTACGTGCGCTGTCGCTCCTGCTTCATCTGTGTACGTGCGCCATAGCTCCCACTTTATCCGTGCATGGGGCCGTCGTCATCCCTGTACATGTATGTGTGCTGTTGCTCCCACTTCATCCGTGTACGTGCCCAGTCGCTCCAGCGTTATCCGTGTACTTGTGCCGTAGCTCCTGCGTCATCCCTGTACGTGCGCCGTCGCTCCAGCATCATCCATGTACATGCACCGTCGCAACCGCTTCATCCTTGATCATGCGCCATCACTCCCGCTTCATCCGTGTACATGCGCCATCACTCCTGCTTCATTCCTGTACATGCGCTGTCGCTCCCACATCATCCCTGTCTGTGTATGTGCGCTGTTCCTCCCACTTCATCTGTGTACATGCGCTATCACTCCAGCGTCATCCACGTACATGCGCCGTCGCTCCCGTGTCATACCTGTATGTGTGCCGTGGCTCCCGCATCATCCATGTAGTTGCGCCATCGCTCCAGCGTCATCCGTGTAGGTGCGCCGTCGCTCCCATGTCATCCCTGTTGCTGCACCTTCGCTCCCGCGTCATCCGTGTACATGCGCTATCGCTCCCACATCATCCCTGTATGTGTATGTGCTCTGTCGCTCCCGCTTCATTTGTGTATGTGCACATTCGCTCCCGCATCATCCATGTACGTGTGTGCAACGTTGCTCCAGCTTCATCCATGTACGTGTGCCGTCCCTACAGCTTCATCTGTGTACGTGCGCCGTCCCTCCTGCTTCATCCGTGTACATGCGCCGTCGCTCTCGCTTCATCTGTGTACATGCGCCGTCACTCCCACTTCATCCGTGTATTTGGCCGTCTCTCCCGCATCTTCCCTGTATGTGTATGTGCACTGTTGCTCCCACTTAATCTGTATATGTGCCCCGTCGCACCAGCGTCATCCGTGTACTTGTGCTGTCGCTCATGCGTCGTCCCTGTATGTGTGCCATGGCTCCCGCATCATCCGTGTACATGCGCAGTCGCTCCTGCTTCATCCCTGTACGTGTGCCGTTGCTCCCACGTCATCCCTGTATGTACGCCGTCATTCACGCGTCCTCCGTGTACATGTACGTGTGCCGTCGCTCTTGCGTCCTCCAGGTACATGTACGTGTGCCGTTGCTCCCGCATCACCCCAGTAAGTGTGCCTTCACTCCTGCTTCATCCCTGTAGGTGCACCGTCACTCCCGCGTCATCCCTGTAGTTGCGCCGTCACTCCCACGTCATCCGTGTCCGTGCGCTGTCACTCACATGTCATCTGTGTCCATGCGCCGTCGCTCCCGTGTCATCCGTGTACGTGTGCTGTCGCTCCCATATCATCCCTGTACGTGTATGTGTGCTATTGCTCCCGCTTCATCTGTGTACGTGCGCATTCGCTCCCGCGTCATCTGTGTACATGTGTGCGACGTCGCTCCCGCTTCATACGTGTACATGCACCATCCCTCCCGCTTCATCCGTGTATGTGCGCCATCACTCTCGCTTCATCCATGTAGGTGTGCCGTCATTCCCACTTCATCCGTGTATGTGGCCGTTGCTTCTGCGTCTTCCCTGTATGTATATGTGCGCTCTTGCTCCCACTTCATCTGTATACGTGCCCTGTCGCTCCGGCGTCATCCGTGTACTTGCGCCGTCGCTCACGCGTCGTCCCTGTACGTGTGCTGTCGCTACCGCATCATCCGTGTACGTGCGCAGTCACTCCCACTTCATCCCTGTACATGCGCCGTTGGTCCCTCATCATCCCTGTATGTATGCCTTCGTTCACGTGTCTTCCATGTACGTGTATGTGCACCGTCGCTCCCGCGTCATCCCAGTACATGCGCTGTCGCTCCCGCTTCATCCCTGTACGTGCGCCGTCGCTCCAACGTCATCCGTGTCCTTGTGCTGTTGCTCCCGCATCATCCCTGTATGTCGCCGTCGTGCCCGCATCAACCGTGTACGTGCGCCGTCACTCTCACGTCATCTTTGTATGTGTGCTGTCGCTCCCGCATCATCCCTGTAGGTGCGCCGTCACTCCTGCTTCATCCGTGTCCGTGCTCCTTCACTCCCGCCTCATCCATGTATGTGCGCTGTTGAACCCACATCATCCCTGTACGTACGCAGTCATTCATGCATCCTCCCTGTACATGCGCCGTCGCTCCCATGTCATTCCTGTACATACGCCGTCGTTCAAGTGTCCTCCATGTACGTGTACGTGCGCCGTTGCTTCCACGTCCTCCATGTACGTGTATGTGCGCCGTTGCTCCCACATTATCCCTGTACGTGCGCCATCACTCCCGCTTCATCCCTCTATGTGCACTGTTGCTCCCACGTCATCCCTGTATGTGCACCGTTGCTTCCGCGTCAACCGTGTATGTGCGCTGTCACTCCTGCTTCATCCGTGTCCGTGTGCCATAGCTTCCGCCTCATCCGTGTATGTGCACTCTCACTCCCACATCATCCCTCTATGTATGCCGACATTCACGCATCTTCCATGTACGTGTACGTGCGCCGTCACTCCTGCGTCATCCCAGTACGTGCGCCGACGCTCCCGCTTCATCCCTGTACGTGCGCTGTCACTCCCGGGTTAACCGTGTAGTGGGCTGTCGCTCCCGCGTCATCTGTGTCCTTGCGCCGTTGCTCCCGCATCATCCCTGTATGTTGCTGTCGCGCCCGCATCAACCGTGTATGTGCGCTGTCACTCTTGCGTCATCCGTGTATGTGTACTGTCGCTCCCGCGTCATCCCTGTAGGTGCGCCATCACTCCTGCTTCATCCGTGTCCGTGCTTCTTCACTCCCGCCTCATCCATGTATGTGTGCTGTCGAACCCACATCATCCCTGTACGTATGCAGTCGTTCATGCATCCTCCATGTACGTGTACATGTGCCGTTGCTCCCACGTCCTCCATGTACGTGTACGTGCGCTGTCGCTCCCGCATCATCCCTGTACATGCGCCATCATTCCCGCTTCATCCCTCTATGTGCACTGTTGCTCCCGTGTCATCCCTGTACGTGCACCATTGCTCCCGTGTCAACCCGTGTATGTGCGCTGTCACTCGCGCTTCATCCGTGTCCATGCGCCGTCGCTCCCGCCTCATCCGTGTATGTGCGCTGTCACTCCCACATCATCCCTGTATGTGTATGTGCACTGTCACTCCCACTTCATCCGTTTACGTGCGCCTTCACTACCGCTTCATCCAGGTACATGCGCCGTCGCTCCCGCATCATCCGTGTATGTACTCATTTGCTCCCGTGTCATCCATGTACGTGTGTGTGTGACATCGCTACCTCTTCATCCATGTACCAGTGCCGTCGCTCCTGCTTCATCCCTGATTGTGCGCTGTAGCTCCCTCTTTATCAGTATATCTGCATCTTCACTCCCGCTTCATCCCTGTACATGCACTGTCGCTCCCGCATCATCCCTGTACATGCTCCATCGTTCCTGCATCCTCCTTGTATGCGTACATTCATCATTGCTCCTGCATCCTCCGTGTACGTGTATGTGCACTGTTCCTCCCGCAGCATCACTGTATGTGCGCCGTCGCTCCCGCTTCATCTGTGTATGTGCGCCATCACTCCTGCGTCATCCCTGCAGTTGCACCGTACCTCCCGCTTCATCCGTGTACGTGCGCCATCGCTCCCGCGTCATCCCTGTACATGCGCTGTCACTCCTGCGTCATCCGTGTACGTGTGCCTTTGCTCCCGCGTCATCCCAGTATGTGCACCATCGCTCCCACTTCATCCCTGTACATGCGCTGTCACTCCTGCGTCATCCCTGTATGTGCACCTTTGCTCCCAGGTCAATCTTGTATGTGCGCCGTAGCTCCCGCGTCATCCGTGTCTGTGCGCCATCACTCCTGCGTCATCCCTGTATGTCGCCGTCATGCCCGCATCAACTGTGTACGTGTGCCATCACAACTGCGTCATCTGTGTATGTGTGCTGTCGCTCCTGCGTCATCCCTGTAGGTACGCCGTCACTCCTGCTTCATCCGTGTCCATGTGCCGTCACTCCCGCCTCATCCATGTATGTGCGCCATCGAACCCACATCATCCCTGTACATGTATGTGCGCTGTTGCTCCCGCTTCATCCGTGTACATACGCTGTCACTCCGGCGTCATCCGTGTACGAGCGCCGTCACTCACACATCATCCATGTACATGCCCATTTGCTCCTGCGTCATCCATGTATGTGCGTGTGCGATGTCACTCCTGCTTCATCCATGTACATACGCCGTTGCTCCCGCTTCATCTGAGTACTTGCGCAGTCGCTCCCGCTTCCTCCATGTACATGGCCGTCGCTCCCACGTCATCCCTGTACTTGTATGTGCGCTGTTGCTCCCGCTTCATCTGTGTACGTGCACCGTTGCTCCAGCATCATCCGTGTATGTGCACCGTTGCTCATGTGTCATCCCTGTACGTGCGCCATCCCTCCCTAGTCATCTGTGTACATGCGCCATCGCAACCGTTTCATCCCTGATCATGTGCCGTCGCTCCCGCTTCATCCATGTACCTGCGCCGTCGCTCCCACATCCTCCGTGTACGTGTACACATGCCGCTGCTCCTGAATCATCCGTATATGGTCCTGCATCATCCGTATACGTTCCCACGTCATCCATGTACGTGTGCTGTCGCTCCTGTGTAATACGTGTACATGTACATGCACCATCACTCTCGCTTCATCCGTGTACGTGTGCCATCGCTCCCGCCTCATCCCTGTTCATGCGCCGTTGCTCCCGCATCATCCGTGTATGTGTGCCGTCGCTCGCACATCATCCCTGTAGGTGCGCCGTGACTCCCGCTTCATCCGTGTCCATGCGCCATCACTCCCGCCTCATCCGTGTATGTGCGCCGTCACTCCCATATCATCCCTGTATGTGTACGTGCACTGTCACTCCCGCTTCATCCGTGTACATGTGTCCTAACTCACGCATCATCCCTGATCATGTGCCGTTACTCCCGCTTCATCCGGGTACATGAGCCGTCGCTCCCGCATCATCCGTGTATATACGCATTTGCTCCCGTGTCATCTGTGTACATGTGTGTGTGACGTCACTCCCTCTTCATCTGTGTACATGCACCGTCACTCCTGCTTCATCCCTGATTGTGCGCCGTCGCTCCCACTTCATCTGTGTATGTGCATCTTCGCTCCCGCTTCATCCCTGTATATGCGCTGTCGCTCCCACATCATCCCTGTACATGCTCCATTGTTCTTGCGTCCTCCGTGTATGTGTACATTCGCCGTTGCTCCTGCGTCCTCCATGTACGTGTATGTGCACCGTTGTTCCCGCATCATCCCTGTACATGAGCTGTCGCTCCCACTTCATCTGGGTACGTGCACCATCGCTCCCGCGTCATCCCTGTAGTTGCACTGTCGCTCCCGCGTCATCCCTGTACATGCGCCGTCACTCCTGCATCATCCCTGTACGTGTGCCGTCGCTCCTGCGTCATCCATATACATGCGCCGTCGCTCCAGCATCATCCCTGTAGGTGTGCAGTCGCTCCCGCATCATCCCTGTAGGTGCGCCATCACTCCCGCGTCATCCCTGTATGTACTCCATCGTTCACGCGTCCTCTGTGTACGTGTAAGTGCGCTGTCACTCCTGCGTCCTCCGTGTACGTGTACATGCTCCGTTGCTCCCGCCTCATCCCTGTCCGTGCGCCGTCGCTCCCGCTTCATACCTGTATGTGCGCTGTCACTCCTGTGTCATCCGTGTACGTGCAACATTGCTCCCAAGTCAACCATGTACGTGCGCCGTCGCTCCTGTGTCATCCGTGTACGTGCGCCATCCTCCCGCATCATCCCTGTATGTTGCCGTCACTCCCGCCTCATCCATGTATGTGCACCGTCGAACCACATCATCCCTGTACATGTATGTGCGCTGTTGCTCCCGCTTCATCCGTGTATGTACGCCGTCACTCCAGCGTCGTCATTGTATGAGCGCCGTCGCTCATGCATCATCTGTGTACGTGCCCATTCGCTCCTGCCTCATCCTTGTATGTGCATGTGCGATGTCACTCCCGCTTCATCCATGTACATATGCCGTTGCTCCCGCTTCATCCGAGTATGTGTGCCATCGCTCCGCTTCCTCTGTGTACATGGCCATCGCTCCCGCGTCATCCCTGTACTTGCATGTGCGCTGTTGCTCCCGCTTCATCTGTGTACATGCGCCGTCGCTCCGGCGTCATCCGTGTATGTGCACCGTGGCTCATGTGTCATCCCTGTGTGTGTGCCATCACTCCCTAGTCATCTGTGTACGTGCGCCATTGCAACCGTTTCATCCCTGAACATGCGCCATCACTCCCACATCAAGTGCGTATGTGCACCGTTGTTCCCACGTCATCCGTGTACATGTGCCATCGCTCCTGCATCATACCTGTAGGTGCGCCGTCGTTCCCGTGTCATCTCTGTAGGTTCCCTGTCACTTCTGCTTCATCTGTGTCCATGCGCAGTTGCTCCCACCTCATCCTTGTATGTGCGCCGTTGCTCTCACATCATCCCTGTACGGGTAAGTGCGCTGTTGCTCCCGCTTCATCCGTGTACATGCGCCATCATCTGGTGTCATCCTTGTACGTGCACTGTCGCTCCCGCGTCATCCGTGTATGTGCGCTTTTGCTCCCACATCATCCGTGTACGTGTGTGTGCACTGTCGCTCCCTCTTCATCCGTGTACATGCGTCGTCGCTCCCTCTTCATCCGTGTACGTGGCCTTCACTCCTGTGTCATACCTGTACATGCGCTGTCGCTCCTGTCTCATCCCCGTAGGTGTGCCATCGTGCCCACTTCATCTGTGTACATGCGCCGTTGCTCCTGCGTCATCTGTGTATGTGTACGTGCACCATCGCTCCCATGTCATCCATGTACATGTGCAGTCTCTCCTGTGTCATCTGTATCCATGCACCATTGCTCCGTTTCATCCGTGTACGTGCGCTGTCACTCCCATGTCATCCGTGTACGTGCGCTGTCGCTCATGCGTCATCCCTGTACATGCGCTGTTGCTCCTGTGTCATCCCTGTACGTGTGCTGTCGCTCCCACGTCCTCCGTGTATTTGCACCATCGCTCCCGCGTCAACCCTGTACGTGCGCTGTCGCTCCTGCTTCATCCGTATACGTGCACCATCACTCCCGTGTCATCCGTGTATGTGCACCGTTGCTCCTGCATCATCCATGTACATGTACCGGTGCTGTCGCTCCCTCTTCACCCGTGTACGTGCGCCGTCGCTCCCGCTTCATCCATGTACATGCGCCGTCGCTCCCACATCCTCCATGTACTTGTACATGTGCCGTCGCTCCTGCATCATCCGTGTATGGTCCTGTGTCATCCATGTATGTGTGCCATTGCTCCCGCGTAATACGTGTACGTGTATGTGCGCCATCGCTCCCGCTTCATCCGTGTATGTGCATCGTCATTCCTGCTTCATTCACGTACGTGCGCCTTCGCTCCCACATCTTCCGTGTATGTGTACGTGCACCATCGCTCCTGCATCATCCATCACTCCCACATCCTCTGTGTATGTGTACGTGTGCCGTCGCTCCTGTATCATCCATGTATGGTCCCATGTCATCCATGTATGTGTGCCGTCGCTCCCGCATAAAACATGTACGTGTACGTGCGCCATCGCTCCCGCTTCATCCGTGTATGTGTGCCATCATTCCCGCTTCATTCGCGTACGTGCGCAGTCACTCCCACATCCTCCGTGTACGTGTACATGCACCGTCACTCCTGCATCATCTGAGTATGATCCTGCATCATCCGTGTATGTTTAATGTCGCTCCTGCATCCTCCGTGTACATGTACATGCTCCATAGCTCCTGCTTCATCCTTGATTGTGCGCCGTCGCTCCCGCTTCATCCGTGTACATGCGCCTTCACTCCAGCTTCATCCCTGTATGTGCGCCGTCGCTCCCACATCATCCATGTACGTGTATGTGCGCCGTCATTCCCACGTCATCCCTTTACGTGCACCCTCGCTCCTGCGTAATCCATGTATGTGTGCCGTCACTCCCGTGTCATCCATGTACGTGTATGGGTGCCCTTGCTCCAGCTTCATCCATGTACGTGCACTGTCGTTCCGCATCATTTGTGTATGTGTACGCATGCCATCACTCCCGCTACCTGCACCGTCGCTCCCACTTCATCTGTGTACGTGTACGGGAGCCATTGTCCCGCTTCATCAATATATATGCGCAGTCGCGCCCCTGTCATACCTGTATATGCGCCATCACTCCCACTTAATCCGTGTATGTGCGCCGTTGCTCCCACGTAATCCGTGTACATGTACGTGCACTGTCGCTCCCACGTCATCCCTGTACGTGTGCTGTCACTCCTGCCTCATCCGTGTACGTGAGCCATCACTCCTGCATCATCCCTGTACATGCACCATCGCTCCCACTTCATCCTCCCACTTCATCTGTGTGCATGCGCTGTAGCTCCAGCTTCATCCATGTACGTGTACGGGTGCCGTCGCTCCCGCTTCATCTGTGTACATGCGCCATTGCTCCCACGTCATCTGTGTACGTGTACATGCGCCATCGCTCCCACTTCATCTGTGTAGGTGCACTGTCGCTCATGCTTCATCCGAGAATGTGCGCCGTCACTCCCGCGTCATCCGTGTACATCCACCGTTGCTCCCGTGTCATCCGTGTACGTACGCCATCGCTCGAATGCCCGCCATCACTCCCGCATTATCCTTGTAGGTGCACCGTCACTCCCACGTCATTCGTGAATGTGCGCCATCGCTCCCACTTCATCCATGTACGTGCGCTGTTGCTCCCTTATCTTCCGTGTACGTGTATATGTGCCTTCGCTCCCGCTTCATCCATGTACATGCGCCGTTGCTCTCACGTCATCCATGTAAGTGCGCCGTCGCTCCTGTGTCATCCGTGTACGGTCCCGGGTCATCCGTGTACGTGAACGAGTGCCATTGCTCCCTCTTCATCCGTGTACGTGCACTGTCACTCCTGCGTCATCCATGTAAGTCCGCCTTCTCTCCTGCGTCATCCCTGAATGTGCGCCCTCACTCCCGCATCCTCCGTGTACGTGTACGTGCGCCCCCACTCTCGCGTCATCCCTGTACGTGCACCGTCGCTCCCACATCCTCCATGTATGTGAACATTCGCTGTCGCTCCCACATCAACCATGTACGTGTACATGCGCTGTCGCTACCGCTTCATCCGTGTATGTGCGCCGTCACTCCCGCTTCACCCATGTACGTGTATGGGTGCCGTCGCTCCTGCTTCATCCGTGTACATGCACTGTTGCTCCTGCATCATCTGTGTACGTGTGCCGTTGTTCCTGCTTTATCCGTGTACGTGCGCCATCGCTCCTGAATCGTCTGTGTACCTGTACATGCGCCATCGCTCCCACTTCATCTGTGTACGTGCGCCGTCACTTATGCTTCATCCGAGAACATGCGCCGTCACTCCTGCATCATCTGTGTACATCTGACGTTGCTCCTGTGTCATCTGTGTAAGTCCGCCATCGCTCCCGTGTCATCCTTGTACGTGCGCCGTCTCTCCCGCATCATTGGTGAACGTGCGCCGTTGCTCCCACTTCATCCATGTACATGCGCTGTTGCTCCTTTGTCTTCTGTGTACATGTATATGCGCCGTTGCACCCACTTCATCCATGTACGTGCGCCGTTGCACTCACGTCATCTGTGTAAGTACGCCATCGCTCCTGTGTCATCCGTGTATGGTCCGGGTTATCTGTGTATGTGTATGTGTGCCATCGCTCCATCTTCATCCGTGTACATGCACCATCGCTCCCGCGTCATCCATGTACGTGCACCGTCACTCCCGTGTCATCCGTGTATGTCCACATTCTCTCCTGTGTCATCCCTGTATGTGCACCATCACTCCCATGTCCATGTACATGTACGTGTGCCGTTGCTCCTGCGTCATCCCTGTATGTGCGCTGTCGCTCCCGCATCCTCCATATACATGTACATTCGCCATTGCTCCCACATGAACCATGTATGGGTACGTGTGCCGTCGCTCCCGCTTCATCCGTGTACGTGCGCTGGCGCTCCCGCTTCATCCGTGTATGTGCGCCGGCGCTCCCGCTTCATCCATGTACATGCGCCGGTGCTCCCGCTTCATCCATGTATGTGCGCTGTCACTCCCTCGTCATCTGTGTACGTGTATGTGCGCCATCCCTCCTGCTTCATCTGTGTACATGTGCCGTCCCTCATGCTTCATCCGAGAACGTGAGCTGTCACTCCCGCGTCATCTGTGTACGTCCGCCGTCGCTCCTGCGTCATCTGTGTACGTCCACCGTCGCTCCTGCGTCATCGGTATACGTGCGCCATCGCTCCTGCGTCATCCGTGTACGTGTGCCGTCGCTCCCGCATCATCTGTAAACATGCGCCATCGCTCCCACTTCATCCTTGTACCTGCGCCGTCGCTCGCTTGTCTTCCGTGTATGTGTATATGCGCTGTTGCACCCGCTTCATGCATGTATGTGTGCTGTTGTGCCCGCTTCATCTGTGTACGTGCGCCGTTGCTCCCGATTCATCCGTGAACATGCGCCGTCGTGCCTACTTCACCCCTGTTCATGTGCCGTCGCTCCGGTGTCCTCTGTGTACGTGCTCTGTCGCTCCCGCATCATCCGTGTACGTGCGCCGTCGCTCCTGCATCATCTGTGTATGTGCGCCGTTGCTCCCGCGTCATCTGTGTATGTGCGCCGTCGCTCCTGCATCATCCTTGTATGTGCGCCGTCGCTCCTGCTTCATCCATTTACGTGCGCCATTGCTCCCACTTTAAATAGGATGACCTATCGGTTTTAAAGGTTTATATAGTTTGTAGCTCCTTGCAAGTCAGTGATGCCTCTGCTGTTGCTCTTGAAGTCTCTCATCCCATCCTGAGAGGACTGCTGTGTTTTGCATGTGCTCCTAATTTCTCTGGAACAGCAGCATGCCAGACTTTTAAATTAGACGAAGTGCATTTTTCATTATGATGTGTCCATGAGGCTATGGGGGTCACAGAATGGAATGTGGAGGTTTGATTGTGGTGGTTTGAATAGGCTCTAGTATTGAATGCTTGGTCAGTTGGGAAGGATCATAGAACATGTGGCCTTGTTGGAGGAGCATGTCACTGGGGTCAGGCTTTGAGAGTCCACCGACTGGTCCTACATATAACTTGCCATCTCTCTGTTGCCTGCACATGCTTCAAGATGTGAACTCTCAGCTTTCTGCTGCAGCTGGCTCCAGCCGCTCCTTACCACGATGGACCTCCGTCCCTCTGGAACTGTAAGCCCAAATAAACTCTTCCTTCTATACATTGCCTCGGTCATGGTCTTTTATCACAGCATTGGAAAATTAACTAATATACCCCTTTGTGACCCTGCAGGAAAAAAAGAAATGAAGGGGCAAAAATGTTCATGTGATCAGTACAGGGTTGGACAAAGTCGCCAAAATTCTTCCAGCTAGTCTAGAAATCACTAGAATGTTGACTCAGCATGCTTAGAAGATGAATACATTCCAGGATGGGAGGCCTATGGTATATTGTGAAAAGTCTGAGTTGGGCAAATGATTGATTACTGACTCCAGAGGAGCAACGGAGACAAGGCAGTGCTCTTCAACTCTGCAAAAGCTAAGTCCCCCCTACCATATTCTGCATTTCATATTGTCCTTTATATTATATTATTATATTAACTTATGTAACTGTCACTCAACACTGACAGTTACAGTTAATATAATTTACTTGCCTTGGTATTTATTAAATCAATGTACTAGACCAATTGTTATATAAGAGAGAAATTCAAAGAACATTGATTCATAAAAATAGTATGTTATGTGACACAGATCACCCTAGAGAAATAAAACTCACCCTCCCAAAGTTTGACAATATCCTCTAGGGGACATTCCTGATGTCCGTGGGGACCACTGAGCCAGAGAAAAAGGAGGATCACTGTGTTAGAAACAGGAAGACTATGAGCTGAAAGGCAGCGCCTTGGAACTCACCATGACACTGTCACTACAGTGAGCAGCTAACACCACATTTACTGCACCTGAGGGGGACCAGAGAGGGGAACCAGAAGAGCCCAAGGGAGAGACAATGATAGCAATTTCCCAGGGGAAAGCAGGCAAGTCCTTGGGAGTGTGCAAGTCTGACACATCTGATTGGTGCAAAACTGTCACGCCATCTGGGCCATCCCCCTTCTACTCCTGGTGAAACAAGAGAAGTGTTTGCCCCTTCTCATGGATATCCTGAAGGAAAGCATTCCTACCTGATCACTTGGCTTCAAGACAGGTTTATAGGATAAGAGACCCAAGAAGCCACGATAGAATGGGGGATAGTGTGTCAGAGAGCCTGTCCTATAAGCCCCAGTAAAATCCTTAAGACCCCAGTGAAATTCCGTATTTGTAAGTTGCCAAAATTTATCCCATTTTGTGATTTGGACTTGCCCAGAAATTCATCTCACCAGGGCCTCAAGGGCTGTAATCTAGTTTGCTTTCATTGATGTGATGAACGAAAGCAACTTAGAGGCAGAAGGGATTTCTTTACTTTTACAGTGCCGGATGATAGTATGTCGCTGAGCAGAGTCAAGGCAGGAACGGAAGCAGGAACCGCAGGAAGCGGAACGGAAGGAAGCGGGGAGGAAGCAGGACCGTGGAGGAATGCTGCATACTGGCTAGCTCTCTTGTTTCCTCATTATACACAGCTAACTTTCCTATATAGTCCAGGCCCACATTCCCAGGGATGGTGCTGCCCAGAGTGAGCTGGGCACTCCCACATCAATCATCAGTCAACATAGTTTCTCACAGCTTTGGCCATAGGGCAGTCTCATTAAAGCAGTTCTTAATCGAGAGTCTCTCTTCCCAGATGCCTCTAGGTCATGTCAGGTTGACAAGAAAAACTAACCAGCTCAGTCTGTAACGTGCAGCCTTGCCACATCAGGAAAACATCTCACTGAACACTGCTCCAACCAAGTAGAGCCTTAGCAATTGCCATGGGGGAGAAACACCCAGCACAGCAGTATTTCCAGAGCAGTCTTCTGCTTCAGGGGCTCTGGTGTCAAGCTCTAGAACAAGAGTTCCTTACATTGGGGTTTGCAGCATTTTCTTAAATTGTTAATCCCAGCACCCAAGCCTAACAAGTAATAGTTGACCAAAGGTATTTTTGTCAGAGAAGTGCTACATAGTGAAGTGTGTCCTCACCCGCCCCGTAAGAAGCTTTCTTTTTATGGTGAACAGGGACCACGAGGCCCTGCTCAGGGGAATGGGAACCCAGTGTCCGTGGGGACACTGTGGGGAGCTGACCCCTCAGTACAGAGGCCAGCCGGCTACTTCCCATAGCCCAGCCTGGATGATACTTCCAACTCAGGCCCTTATCCTGGACGCACGAGACACGTATTCCACTCTTGGCCGTGATTTCCCACCTGCCCTGAGACTGCTGAACCCTGGACAGGAATTTTAGGCTGATGGCTATTGGCCTCCCTTCAGCCAATGCTCACTCACAACACCAGTGACCCAGGTTGGTGGTCGGCAAGGGGAACCTTTTTCCAACCCACTGGCCACCGGAATGAAATGGAGGCCTACCTTAGCCTGTATGTGTGAAATAATTAATAAAAATAACGGCCAGGAATTCATGATGATGTTACTATGAAATTCACATAAACTCCTTGCTACAGCCTGCTTTACCAGTTCCCAGAGCCAATCATAAGTCCCCTAACTCTGTGCCACTGCACACCGTTGCCCCACCCAGCATCATGCACCTAGGCCACATTGCTTGCTCCTCTTTGGGATGGGGTCAGACCCTCAGCCACGGGGTGCCCTGAGGCAGTGCTAGCTGAAAACCTAGCCTGCAATTCAAGCTGGATTTTCCTACACCACCCAATACTCAATATGACTGTATTTGGATATAGAATTGTAGGGGAGTAATTAAGGTGAAATGCGGTCTGAAGGGTGGGACCCTACTCTGATAGGACTACAGGCCTTATATAGAAAAGAAGATACATGCTGGGCATGGTGGTGCACGCCTTTAATCCTAGCACTCTGGAGGAAGAGGCAGAAGCAGGTGGATCTTTGTGTGTTCAAGGCCAACCTGGTCTACAGAGCGAGTTCCAGGACAGCTGGGCCCACAGGGAGACCCTGTCTTGAAAAAGACCAAAAAATAAAAAAAGAAAGAAAAAGAAAAAGAAAAGAAGATACATTAGAAATTTCCCTCCACGTGGGCTTACAGAGAAGGGGCGGTGACCCAGCAGGTGTCTGTCTACCACATCAGGAAGACAAGGCTCAACAGAAACAAACCCAATGTCGCGTTGCCCTTGAACTTCCAGCCTCCGTGCTGTCATGTACGCAATGACAACAGACACTGTATACACACCTCTGCTCAGGTTCGGGAGCATTGTGTGCTGTACATTACAGTGTTTTTCTGTCCATTCAACATCTATGTCTATAGAAAAACAGTGGTCCAAGTATAGAAAACAGATATTTTTCTACTGTCATTCCTTGAAATGTATCCAATTACTGTCTTTTGATTGCATTGTATTAGAATGTTTAGTTTTTGTTTTTAAAGATTTTTGATGTTTTTAAAGATTGCTGTTTCAGCTGCTGACTTGAGTTTCATTTGAAAAAAAATTATTTCATAGATTTGGGCTTGGGATTAGGACAGAATTCCCAACAGTTTCTGAAATGGCCCTAAACATACATCTGCCTTTTCAAACTAAGAATTTATGTGAAACAGCATTCTCAGAATTCAGAATCATAAAATCGAAATATTGATCAATTCTGAAAAATGTTGAAGATGATCTCAAATATTCAGCCAAGGTTTACTTCTGTATGTAAAAATAAATGCATCTGTCTCATCAGTGTGAAATTTTGCTTTTGTCATTTAAAAATGGCAAAATTACATATGTAACAAATAATTGTTTTAAAATACAATTCTTTATGATTTATTCACTAAAGTTTGATTTCTACATCCATTATATAATATATATCTATATATGCCAGGCTGTAAAAACCTTAGTCAAAAGGGCCTACAAGTGGAAGAATGTTCTAAAAGACCTGGTTTAATATGCTGGGTCTGGTTTTGTTTTGGCAGCACTAGAAAATTTAAGGAAAGGAAAGCTGTTTAATGGAAAGCTACAACCAAACCGTGTACTATGATCCAATGTTCCCCTCAGGTTCATGTGTTGGAACTTAATCCCCAAATTCACAAGTGAACGTGGCCTTTGGAGAGCTGATTGGGATTAGAGGGGAACACGGGAGAACTGGGCACTTTATAAGGAGAGGAAGAGAATGCAAGCTGGTACAGTCACTAGCTGTTCCATGTGATGTAATCTGCCTTGCTAAGACACAAGTTCCTTCCCAAATATCTGTGTTCTACTCTTGAACTTCCTGGCCTTCCAAACTGTGGACTGAATAAATCTCTATCTAGTTGGTAGAGTATTTACATTCTTAAAAGCCCTGGGTTAAATCCCCACCATCACAGCAAACAGGCAGGATGGTCCAGCGTTGGGAGGTGGAGGCAGGGACATCAGAAGCTCCGGGTCATCCTTGACTGCAGAGCAGGTTTGAAGCCTCGCTGGGCTACAGAGTAATAGAGCTCTGAACTGCAGAAAAGGGGAAAGAAGACATGATGGACTCTGATGTGCGCCATCACTCCCTAGTCATCTGTGTACGTGTGCCATTGCAACCGTTTCATCCCTGAACATGCGCCATCGCTCCCACGTCAAGCGCGTACGTGCACCGTCACTCCCGCGTCATCCTGGTACGTGCGCCGTCGCTCCCTCGTCATTCCTGTATGTATGCCGTCATTCACGCGTCCTCCGTGTATGTGTAAGTGCACCATCACTCCCACGTCCTCCGTGTACATGTACATGCGCCGTCGCTCCCGCCTCATCCCTGTATGTGCGCCCTCGCTCCCGCTTCATACCTGTATGTGCGCTGTCGCTCCTGTGTCATCCCTGTATGTGCATCGTTGCTCCCGGGTCAACTGTGTACGTGTGCCGTCGCTCCCGCGTCATCCCTGTATGTCGCCATCACTCCCGCCTCATCCGTGTATGTGCGCCATCACTCCCGTGTCATCCCTGTATGTCGCCATCACTCCCGCGTCATCCCTGTATGTCGCCATCACTCCCGCCTCATCCGTGTATGTGCGCCATCAAACCCACATCATACCCGTACGTGTATGTTCGCTGTTGCTCCCACCTCATCCGTGTACGTACGCCGTCACTCTGGCGTCATCCGTGTATGAGCGCCGTAGCTCACGCATCATCTGTGTATGTGCCCTTTTGCTCCTGCGTTGTCCATGTATGTGCGTGTGTGATGTTGCTCTTGCTTCATCCATGTACATACGCCGTTGCTCCCACTTCATCCGAGTATGTGCGCCATCGCTCCGCTTCCTCCGTGTACATGGCCATCACTTCCGTGACATCCCTGTACTTGTATGTGCGCTGTTGCTCCCGCTTCATCCGTGTACGTGAGCCGTCACTCTGGCGTCATCCGTGTATGTGCGCCGTGGCTCATGTGTCATCCCTGTATGTGCGCCATCACTCCCTAGTCATCTGTGTATGTGAGCCGTCGCAACCATTTCATCCCTGATCATGCGCCATCGCTCCCACGTCACCCGCATATGTGCACCGTCTTTCCCGCGTCATCCATGTACGTGCGCCTTCACTCCCACTTCATCCCTATAGTGCGCCGTAGCTCCCACGTCATCCGCGTCATCTCTGTAGGTGCACCGTCACTCCCGTTTCATCCGTGTCCGTGCGCAGTCGCTCCTGTCTCATCCTTGTATGTGCGCCGTTGCTCCCACATCCTCCCTGTATGTGTATGTGCGCTGTTGCTCCCACTTCATCCGTGTACGTATGCTGTCATCTGGTGTCATCCATGTACATGCGCCGTCGCTCCTGCATCATCCGTCTACGTGCGCATTTGCTCCCGCGTCATCCGTGTACGTGTGTGTGTGCCGTCACTCCCTCTTCATCCGTGTACATGCGTCGTTGCTCCCTCTTCATCCGTGTTGGTGGCTTTCACTCCCGCATCATCCCTGTACGTGCACTGTAGCTCCTGCCTCATCCCCATAGGTGCGCCATCATGCCCGCTTCATCCATGTACATGCACCGTCGCTCCTGTGTCATCCGTGTATGTGTACATGCACCGTCGCTCCCGCGTCATCCGTGTACATGCGCCGTCTCTCCCACGTCATCTGTATCCATGCGCCATCGCTCCTGCTTCATCCGTATACATGCGCCGTCACTCCTGCATCATCTGTGTACATGCGCCGTCACTTCCGTATCATCCGTGTACATGTGCTGTTGCTCACGCGTCATCATTGTACATGCACCGTCGCTCCTGCGTCATCCCTGTATGTGCACCGTCGCTCCCGCGTCCTCCATGTACGTGTACATGTGCCGTCTCTCCGGCGTCATCCCTGTACTTGTGCCATTGCTCCCACATCATCCGTGTATTTGCAACATCGCTCCCGCGTCAACCCTGTAAGTGCGCTGTCGCTCCCGCTTCATCCATGTAGGTGCGCCATCACTCCTGTGTCATCCATGTACATGCGCCATCACTCCTGCGTCATCCATGTACATGTACCGGTGCTGTCGCTCCCTCTTCACCCGTATACGTGCGCCATTGCTCCCGCTTCATCCAAGTACATGTGCCGTCGCTACCACATCCTCCTTGTACGTGTTTGTGTGCTGTCGCTCCCGCATCATCTGTGTACAGTCCCACGTCATCCATGTATGTGTGCCATTGCTCCCGCGTAATACATGTACGTGTACGTGCGCCATCGCTTCCGCTTCATCCGTGTATGTGTGCCGTCGTTCCTGCTTCATTCACGTATGTGCGCTGTTGCTCCCACATCCTCCATGTATGTGTACGTGCACCGTCGCTCCTGCGTCATCTGTCACTCCCACCTCCTCTGTGTATGTGTATGTGTATGTGTGCCGTCATTCCTGCATCATCCATGTATGGTCCCGCGTCATCCATGTATTTGTGCCATCGCTCCCGCGTAATATGTGTACGTGTACGTGCGCCATCACTCCTGCTTCATCCGTGTACGTGCGCCGTTGTTCCCGCTTCATTCGCATACATGCGCTGTTGCTCCCACATCCTCCGTGTATGTACACCATCGCTCCTTCATCATCCGTGTATGGTCCTGCGTCATCCGTGAATGTGTTCTGTCGCTCCCGCGTCCTCCGTGTACGTGTACATGCTCCATTGCTCCCGCTTCATCCCTGATTGTGCGCAGTCGCTCCCGCTTCATCCATGTATGTGCGCCTTCCCTCCCACTTCATCTCTGTACGTGCACCGTTGCTCCCACGTCATCCATGTACGTGTACATGTGCCGTCGCTCCCACATCAACTGTGTACGTGTATGTGCACCATCATTCCTGTGTCATCCCTTTATGTGCATCCTCGCTCCTGCGTAATCCATGTACGTGTGCCGTCACTCCCTTGTCATCCATGTACGTGTATGGGCGCCCTCGCTCCAGCTTCATCCATGTACGTGCACCATCGTTCCCGCATCATTCGTGTATGTGTACTCACGCCGTCACTCCCGCTACCTGCGCCATCGCTCCCGCTTCATCTGTGTACGTGTACGGGCACCATCGTCCCACTTCATCCATATACATGTGCAGTCGTGCCCCTGTTATCCCTGTATGTGCGCCATCACTCCCACTTAATCTGTTTACATGTGCTGTTGCTCCCGCGTAACCCGTGTACATGTACGTGCACTATCACTCCCANTGTAAGTCACTAAACTCTCTTTGAAGTGTGATGTCCTAGAAGATCCCGGAGACAGGTGCCAGTGTTCAAGTCCTGGTTCTGCTGGTTACCAACCATATGACCTTGGGCACAAGACTTTGTAGGCCTCAACATTCATCTATAAATAACTGCTAAATACTAATATTCATCCACAGAGTTATTTTGAGGTTTGAAGAGAGTCGCATATGTAAAGCACCTACGTCAGTATCTGGTACCTAATAAGAACTGTGCATATTAATTATTTCAAGAGAGTGCTTAAGAGGTTTTTTTTAATTTGTATTTTTATTATTTGATTTTATTTTATAGATTGAGTGCTAATTGCCTGTGTGCATGTAGTGATCCATATTTGGTGCCAGTGCCCATGGAGAGTCAAAAGAGGGCATTGGGGCTGAGAGATGGCCTAGACAGTTAAGAGTGCCGAGTGCTCTTGCAGAAGGACCGGTTCAATCCCAGCACCCACACATCAGATAACAACCATCCTTAAATCCAATTCCAGGAGAAACTCCATTTCCAGGGGAATATGACACCCTCTTCTGACCTCTGAGCATTGCATGACACGGGTTGCACCGACCTACATGCAGGACAGTACATTCATTTACACATTATGAAAATAAAATAAAAAAAATTAAAAAAAAGATTTATTAAAAAAAGAGGGCATTGTATCCCCTGGAACTAGAGTTACACATGGTTGTTAACTGCCATTGTGGGGTGCTGAGACTTACCCTGTGTTCCTCTGCAAAGAGCAAGCCCAGGCTCTCGGCCTGATTTGAGTCATTTCTCCAGTACCCAAGCAGGTTTGTGTTTCTGTAGTAAGTAAGGCTGAGTCAAAGGTTGGATAAAGGGATGTATTTATGTGAGAGAGATCCAGGGCTTTAGCATAGGTCATGGCACACAGTAATAGAATAAAGATACTGTAACTATCAGGTTGTAGCCTAAAGCTCACTTGACAGGAGGACAGCACTGAAAAGCTGTGTACCCTACTAAAAAGCAGCCGCCACTTGACAGGGCCTGATGGGTAAACCAGTTATTTGAACAACCACATGAAAATGCCTTTGCTACTCTGTGAAGGTGAGTGTACTCTCTGGAGAGAGAACATTGCTAAGAAGACAGGGGTCAGTGGTCTGCTGTGTATCTCTAGAATACACACAACCCTCCTCTCCACAGTCCCAAGCAGTGTAATCAAGTTCTTCTATTGTGAAAGGGACAATGAGTGTACCAGAAGCATCATCAGATTCTGAGTCGTATGACGGCTAATGGTACTCAGAGATGAACTCATGTCCTATCTGGTTTGGCAGGGTGGATGGAAGCGGGTGGGTGGGGCTGTGTTACAGAAGAAGGCCGCCCCAAGACTCTTTCTTCACGTTTCTATTTTGCCATTTACCACCTTACTGGCCAATCTTCACCTGACCTGAAACCCAGGATGCTGAACCCTGAGGGCCTTCTAAATCCTTGTTCACTGCTGTCATCTAGGGGATTGAAACAAATTTTCTATGGGCGGGTGCCTTGGGCCAATGGCTTAACGGTCCATTCTCTCTATCCAGGCCTGTCTCCCTAGGGAACTGCACAGATACTACATGCTTAGCTCACCAAATGGCAGAGCTACTCATACCCTGGATATTCAGAGGAAACCCATCTAGTTCTTGCTTACAACCCACATCGCTGGCAGGTTTTTATTTTTTTTAATGTTTATTAAGAGATATTGGAACTTTTGGGAGGGAGTGTGTAAAAAAATATTTCTCTAGGGAATATTTGACCAGTTCCTAAAAAGCTTACTTGATTATCTTGATTTCTTTTCAAAGTGCTGGTGAGAAGGGGCTTCATCCCTGTTAAGAGAATATCAAGACTATTGACTCGAGTTCAGTGCACCAAGATCTATAAACCCAAGTTCAGTGTTGACCGCACTTCCACTTTCTCCTGATCCACCCCCCCCCCTTTGTGTGGTTTTACAGCCAGATACCAGCAGTTGGCAATAAAATAGCCATTCGTTCCTCGACTTTAATTGCTTGAAGGCATTCACTGAACCAGAAACACCCATGAACTTGATCTCTGGTGATAAAGCCGTGACTGGACACAGAAATGATGAAATGGGCTCCTGACAAACAATAGCAGTCCAGGTTGACTTCCTATGTGATTAAAACCAGACTTCTGGAATTTTCAATTCAAGAGCAGAATAAATGAAAATAATCAGTGCCGATTATTTTTCCAAGCAGAGAAAGTTATATGGCTTCCTGGTTTAGCATGTAAGCATTTTTTTCCCTGCTGCATCATTGTATCATGCCACATAAAGTTATAATCTCACTCCTTTTGGTATGATTTCAGGATTTTAATGAATCTGACGATGGTCCTATTAGCCCTGGGCATTTTCCATAGACTCAGTACTCTCCCTATGCACAGTATAGGAGAGCAGTTTAAGCTGTCAGGCTTAAAGGCAGACCTAGATTTAAATATGGACTTTACCAAGTATGGGTTGTATTAGCTTTTGCAAGGTGTTTTGTTTCATTTTTGTTTGTTTCTTGACATTCCTTAAAAAGTTCAGGCGCCCTATGTATGAAATGGTGATGCTAAAGTTAACTTCGTGGCAGAGTTCTTATGAGAAATGAAGATATAAAGGCTTGGGAATTTAGCACATTAGTTAGTTGATAACAAACTATTGGTATCATATCATCATACTCATCATTCATCATCATCATCATCATCACCATCCAAAGATCCTTCATGTAAGAAGCCAGAGGGTAGGAAGGAAGATTTAAACAGTTTAGGTAAAGTAGCTCATGCCTTATAACCAAAACAGAAAAACATGCTAGATTTTAACTCAGAATATGTGATTTCAAACCTTAGAGCAGTACGTAGGTACTTAACTTCTCTGGTCATGGTCATCTTACAAAAAAATACAGGTAGTAAATTGCTGTGAAAAATTGGATGTTCTTGCAGGACGATTTCTTCAATACTTGGCCAACAACAAGCAAATTTTGCTTCTCTGGCCCGAGGAGTGTCTTGGAACACCCCCGCCTTGGTCTAACCTCCTCTTTGTCACCTCCTGGAGATGAAGGGAGGGGGAGCAAAGCCAGATCAAGGGAACCTCGCAGGGCACTTTTGATCTTTCCGTCCCATAATCCCAACTGTGCAAAAAAGGAGGACCTCAGAGATCACCTTGACTACTTAAACTTAAAAGGAAGAATGATACGGAGGGCTGTAAGGATGTTCAGTGGTTAGGAGTACATACTGTTCTTGCAAATGACCTGAGTTTTGGTTCCCAGCACCCATGTCAGGCTATCCCAACCTCCTATGACTCCAGCCCCAGAGGAACCATTTATGTCCTCTGCTGGCCTCCACGGGAACCTTAACTCACATGCACATACCCCACCCCCCACACACACTATATTTTAAAAATAGTAATTAAAGTAAAACTTTAAAAAGAAAAAGAAAGTTGGTTAACAGAGGCTGGAACCTCAAAGAAAGGGCAGTTTCTGGGACCAAGAGTGGGTGAATAATAAGTGGTGCAACCAACAAGCCATGAATCTGTTTATACTCAGGGAGTGGATAGGGAAGACTGGTTCCTGGCCCCCAATGTCGATTCTAATCAGCGTCTCCAGTTTGGTGACACGTCCCCGCAGCTTTTCACAGCCTCAACTGCTATGTCACTGAAATTCAAAGAGGAATGGAAAAGTTTCTGAAATTAGGCAACGATTTATCTCCAGCTGAATCTTGAAGAAAAAAATATAACTTGGACGCAGCATTTTTTTTCAGCCTGGAGCAATATTTAGACAGCACATTAATGGGTTTAAGTCAGAATGCTCCTGTATATGGACACAGGCTTATGCGTAATATATATTCCATTGTGAGGCAAAATACACTCATACAATAAAGTTATCTTAAAGTGACCAAGTATTTCTTTGGGATATTACACCCCAGAACTCTCCACTGACTAGCCCATGAGGTCTGTTAGGTCTGCAGAGGTGATGAGCAGGTTAATACACACTACACTTACATAACTGCATCTTTAAATGCTCCTCACCTGCCCTTAACCACCCCCCACCCCCCACACACACCCAGCTTACTAGTCATTTGCTTTCCCCCGCATACCATAATAAATGTTCAGCCCATACACCATTTCTCAACAATACCAATTTTCCTGCCTCCCCTTCTGAGGACAGGGAAACCTGAGCGCCGCCTAGTGGCGAATTAGCCACAGCTGTACTCTCGGGCTTTTGCTGTGTTAACCATGGCCAATCTCAGTGTTAATTTCAAGGTCGTCTCTATGGTGTCAGTTTTGAAGCTTTGGTTGCAGCTAATATAAGAGCTTAAAAGTCTCCGGGTCTGTGCGTCATGATCACAGACTTCTTTGTCTGGGTTATCTTTGCCAGTGTTTGTGTCTTGCACAGATGGCGATGCAGCAGGACTTGGTGCCCTCCTCTCGCCAGGACCCTCGCCCTCGGTTTTCTCCCAAGACTTTGTCACACACTCTGTGCCAAGATGTCATTCTATTCTGACCCGTAGCCACGATAGACAGAATGGGGGATAGTGTGTCAGAGAGACTGTCCTATAAGCCCTAGTAAAATCCTTAAGACCCCCAGGAAATTCCCTTATTTTTTTTTTATTTTTATTTATTATGTTATGTGTTTGAATGTACTTGCTGCATGCAAGTTTGGTGGCACCCGTGTCGTGCAACGCCGCGGAGGTCAGAAGAGGTGTCAGATTCCCAGGATCTGGAGTTCTCCTGGAATTTGGAGTTTCAGTACGGTTCTCAGCCGCCATTTGTGACTGCTGGGGGATCGAACCTGGGTCCTCTGTAAGGTGCGGTCGGCGCTCTTAACCGCTTAGGCCATCTCTCAGCCCAAGAAATTCCCTATTTTTAAGTTGCCAAAATTTATCCCTTTTTGTGATTTGGACTTGCCCAGAAATTCATCTCACCAGGGCCTCAAGGGCTGTAATCTAGTTTGCTTTCATTGATGTGATGAACGAAAGCAACTTAGATGCAGAAGGGACTTCTTTACTTTTACAGTGCCGGATGATAGTAAGTCACTGAGCAGAGTCAAGGCAGGGACGGAAGCAGGAACCGCCAGAAGCAGGAACGGAAGCGGAAGCGGGAAGGAAGCCAAGACCAGTGGAGGAATGCTGCGTACTGGCTAGCTCTCTTGTTTCCTCATTATGCACAGCTAACTTTCCTATATAGTCCAGGCCCACATTCCCAGGGATGGTGCTGCCCAGAATGAGCCAGGCACTCCCACATCAATCATCAGTCAACATAGTTTCTCACAGCTTTGGCCATAGGGCAGTCTCATTAAAGCAGTTCTTAATCGAGAGTCTCTCTTCCCAGATGCCTCTAGGTCATGTCAGGTTGACAAGAAAAACTAACCAGCTCAGTCTGTAATGTGCAGCCTTGCCACATCAGGAAAACATCTCACTAAACACTGCTCCAACCAAGTAGAGCCTTAGCGAAGGCCATGGGGGAGAAACACCCAGCACAGCAGTATTTCCAGAGCAGTCTTCTGCTTCAGGGGCTCTGGTGTCGAGCCCTAGAACAAGAGTTCCTTACATTGGGGTTTGCAGCATTTTCGTAAATTATTAATCCCAGTAACCAAGCCTAACCACTAATAGTTGACCAAAGGTATTTTTGTCAGAGAAGTGCTACATAGTGAAGTGTGTCCTCACCCTCCCTGTAAGAAGCTTTCTTTTTATGGTGAACAGGGACCACGAGGCCCTGCTGAGGGGAATGGGAACACAGTGTCCGTGCAGACACTGTGGGGAGCTGACCCTCTGGCACGGAGGCCAGCCAGCTACTTCCAATAACCCGGCCTGAGCATATTTCCAACTCAAGCCCTTTATTCCTGGAACACCACGAAGAAAACGTGTTCCACTCTTAGGCCGTATCTCCACCTGCCAGGGACATTGCTGACACCCTGGCACTGGTAATTTCAGGTCTTCGATGCTATTGGCCCTCCCTCAGACCCTAATGCCCACTCACAACAACACGAACCAGAATTGTTGGTCTGCAAAGGGGGAAACCTTATTTTCCAACTCCACTGGCCACCGGAATGACAATGTGAGGCCTACCCTTCAGCCATGCATGTGTGAAATAAAAAAAATAACAAGCCCAGGAAACATTCGTGATGATGTTTACTATGAAAATTCACTCATTAACTCCCTTGCTACAGCCTGCAATTTTACCAGTCCCAGAGCCAATCATAAGTTCTCCAATTCTATGCCACTGCACACCGTTGCCCCCACCCACCATCATGCACCCAGGCCACACTGCTTCTGCTCTTTATGGGGATAGGTCAGACCCTCAGCCACGCGGTACCATGAGGCATGCTATTTGGAAATTTAGCCTGCAATTCAAGCTGGAATTCCCTATAGCCCACCCAATACTTCGAATATGAACTGTATTGGATTTATAGAATTGAGGGGCAAGTAATTAAGGAAATGACGGTTCTGAAGCGGTGGGACCTACTCTGATAGGACTACAAGGCCTATATAGAAAAGATAAGATACAATTGCCGATGTGGCATGTGGTGCAGCCTTTTAATCTTAGCACTCTGGAGCAGAGGCAGGTGGATCTTGTGAGTTCAAGTCCAACCTGTCTACAGAGCGAGTTCCAGGACAAGCTTGGGTTTAATATGCTGGGTCTGGTTTTGTTTTGGCAGCACTAGAAAATTTAAGGAAAGGAAAGCTTTTAATGGAAAGCTACAAACAACCGTTGTTTGTACTATAATGTACCAATGTTCCCCCAAAGTTCATGTGTTGGGAACTTTAATCCCCAAATTCACAAGTGAACGTGGCCTTTGGAGAGCTCATTGGGATTAGAGGGGAACACGGGAGAACTGGGCACTTTATAAGGAGAGGAAGAGAATGCAAGCTGGTACAGTCACTAGCTGTTCCATGTGATGTAATCTGCCTTGCTAAGACACAAGGTCCTTCCCAAATATCTGTGTTCTACTCTTGAACTTCCTGGCCATTCCAAACTGTGAGGACTGAATAAATCTCTATCTAGTTGGTAGAGTATTTACATTTCTTAAAAGCCTGGGTTAAATCCCCACCATCACAGCAAACAGGCAGGATGGATCCAGCGTTGTAAGAGGTGGAGGCAGGGTACATCATGAAGCTCCGGAGTCTATCCTTTGACTGCAGAGCAGGTTTGAAGCCTCGCTGGTGCTACAGAGTAATAGACGCTCTGAACTGCAGAAAGGGGAGAAAGAATACATGATGGACTGCTGATGTAGGGTTAGTGCGGAGCCAGCTACTTCTCCAGGATGCTCAGCAGCTGTCTTCTCACCTAACACTCCCAGGAAGGCTGTGAGCGTCCCTCCCAGTGCCTGTGGGTGACCGTTCCCCACTGATGCTTCCACCCCCATGGACACTTCCCCAGCCCCTGGGATCAGTGAACTCGTGGGTATACGAGTGGGAATTGAACTCCTGGCCGCCGCAAGGAAGATGGAATTAGAGAGCACGAAGCTCTACTTCCTGAGTGTTGATCCCTAAGGTTTTCATGAAGATCTTTAAGTACCCAGGAACGAATGCTGGGTGTCTTACACTGAATTGGATTTTATGGCCATCATTGTATTTTAATCAGCCAGACTAAATGGGGAAACCAGGCTTCTTCTGAAGAATGAGCAAAATAATTCTCAGGTTCTCATCATGAACCATGTCTTTCCCTTAAATAACAGACATCTGACCACCTGGAAAAACATTACCAATGACTTAAAAAAAAAAATAAATATCTCGCACATGCATGTTATAGAAAGAAAGCTGTTACGACTGGATTTCAAATGGGCCACTGAGCGTCTTCCCATCTTTGATCATAGAAACTAAAGACCTGGGAAAGAATACAGAGGTGCACACTGGACAGTAACCCAAGAGTCACCTTCCAAACACTGAAAATTTGGAGATTAAAAAATGCAATTATAAAAAAGCAAATTGATAGTTTTCATGTTTTATTTATTGTTTTTATTTTATGTGTATGAGCTGTATTGTCTGCATGTATGTAAGTGCACCCCCCTATGTTGTCCAATGCCTGCAGAGGTAAGAAGAGGGCATCAGATTCCCCTGGAACTGGAGCTAGGACATTGTTAGCCACCATATAGGTGCTGGGAACTGAACTTGGGTTCCTGAAAGAGCAGCCAGTGCTTTTAACTGCTGAGCATCTCTCTGGCCCTCATCTTTGTAAGTTTGTCTCTAAAAAAGTGTGTTGTTAAAATATTGACTTTGTAAGCATTATCTATATTTATAAAGTGTTGAAACTTTTCCAAGAAACAAAAATACATCCTTCTGTCTATCTGCATTCATGAAGGACAAAATTGCTCTACAACTGTAACTCTGGGTGGTTTCCTTTTTCAGTGTTTCCACTTCCTTCCGGTTTTTTGTTGGCCATTCTCTCTCTCTTTGGTCTTTTCTTTGAGTTTTCTTCTTTCTCCTGTAGTTCTATGACTTGTTCTTTATATTTTTATTCTTTGAATATGTCTGCCAATTGTCCCTTTCCCCTAAGATCTTGTGTCCTGGGGCCATCCCCAGGAGATTCCCACTGTAGGAATCTCCTACAGGGTTGGTAGAGTACTTTCCCATGTTGTCCCTTTCGTCGTGTTCCTGGCATGTGGGTTCCCTTTTTGCCTGTATTCCGATGTAAATCACAAATCCTCTTCACTGTGTTGAAGGCTTGCTTGCTTTTCCTCCTTCGGATGCCTTTTTTTTTCTTTGTTTATGGAGTGTTGACTTATCTAGGTTTCAGTCTTTCAATTTTGTTTATACTACTTCAACAGTTTAACTCACTCTTCCCTTTCTGGTTCTGAAGGTTCTCAAAAAAAATCCACTAGACCACTTCCCTCAGCCAATTCCACGTTGGCAGGGAAGGAGGGGATGGATATGCCTGGCTTGCCCGGATATGGCTCGTTTAGCCTGCCCCAGCACTCTGTGCTTGAGGTGGTCCTGGGAAGCCTGATCTAAGCTCTGTGCACTCAAGTCTCACAGGGTGAGCCCAACAGGCCCCTTTAATACCAGCTAGCAGGGTGACTCATTATCCCCACAGCCATACACAGACAATGATTTACTATCCAACAAACCAACAAAATGATTTATCCAACAGCCCAGAGGATAGATCTATCCAACAATCCACCTGGCTGAAGCCACCCAGCCTCCTACCTATCCAGTGCTTCAGGTGGTCCTGGAAATCCATTAAGCTCTGTGCAATCCAAGATATAATTTTATAAGCATTTATTTAACATCTATACAACACTATATTTATAATGCTTACAAAGCCAACATTTTGAGACTGGATGTACTTTTTTAGAGTCAAATTTAACAAAGATGAGGGCTCCAGTGCTGATAAGAGCCACTGGCTGCCTCTTGCAGCTAGACCATCTTGGTTCCCAGCACCCACGTGGTGGCTTAACAATCCTACCTTGCCTCCAGTCCCAGTGGCTCTTGCCCCCGTCCTTGTCTTCATGGCCATTGTAACAACCACAAGTCTGCACTTTACATACATGTATGGCATAACACTCCATACACATAAACCTAAAAATAAAAATTTCAAAAATGTTATACAAAGATGAGCATAATGACTTGGAACTTTCTAAAAGTTGTCAGGCATTCGATCCCTCCAGGGTGGGAAATGATTGAGGATGACATGCACAGCACAGTCACTTGTGAAGAATAGTGCTGAGACTTAACACAATGGGGAAAATCCTAATCAAAAATACTAGAAAAGAGGACTCAGAAGCATGTTAGGGGTGGGTCATGGACATGTATGATGGTAGAAAACATCCATGGCTCTTAACTATGTAAAGTACTTCCACCATCATGGACATGCCCTGTCCTTTTTTTTCTTCTTAGGGCCAATGGCTTCTCCTTAGAGAATATATTTTTGTCCATTTTCATGTGACGGTGGTCTTTTGAAATCCTTTTATGATTTGATACATGATGAAAGCAATAGTAGACAGCATGTGAACATTCTCTGGTTTAATTTTCCCTTCTTGTGTTCCTCATGCCTGTGCTGTTTGGGCAGATGCTTATCATTCCCCATGTATCGTATTGAAACCCAGATTTTTTTTTTTTTCATTTATTTTTAGGTGTATGTGTCTTGTTTTTGCTTCTTCATGTGAGAACACCAACATATGCTGCAATGCCCTGAGGAGGCCAGAAGAACGGTTATCCGGAGATCCTTTGGAAGTGGAGTTAAGTAAGGATGGTGTTAGCTGCCAGTGGGTGCTGGGAAACAAAACCCTGGTCTTCTGCAAGAACAGCCAATCTCTTAACCACTGAGATGATCCTCTTCCAGCCCACAGATCACAGATTTAGAGAAGACAATACTGAGGAGGAGGGGCGTTTTCTTGTCACTGTGCTCTTAAATTTTTCCAATCAGTCAGCAATTGCTCTGGCATCTTCAGAAAAATGTGGTTTTCATTCATTACAGGGCCTAGGATTTCATCATCTGGAAAGCAATGCCAATGCAGACAAATGATGCATCTTTCTTTTTTATTTGTATGTATGTGTTGTGGTGTATGTTTGTGTTATGTGGTGCTATGTGTGTGATGTTACATGTGATGTGTGTGTTAGTGTATGTGTGAATGTGGTGTTATGTGTGGTATGTGTTGTGTTTGCATATGTGGTGTTTGTGTGTGTGTACGTGGTGTCTGCATATTGTGGTGTATGTTGTGTGTATGTGGTGTATGTATCCATATGTAGTGTATGCCTGTGTAAGTCTGTCTATGTGGTGTATGTCTGTATGTGTGTATGTGATGTGTGTGTATGTATGTGTATGTGGTGTGTATGTGGTGTGTGTGTGTATGTGGTGTATATGTGTATGTTGTGTATGTGTGTATATGTGGTATATGTGTTTGTATGTGGTGTATGTATGTGTATGTGGTGTATGTGTTTGTATGTGGTGTATGGGGTGTATGTGGTGTGTGTATGTGGAGTATGTCTGTGTACGTGGTGTATGTGTGTATGTGGTGTATGTATGTATGTATGTGGTGTATGTGTGTGTATGTGGTGTATATGTGTGTATGTGGTATATGTCTGTGTATGTGGTGTGTTTGTATCTGGTGTATGTATGTATGTGGTGTATGTATGTATGTGGTGTATGTCTGTGTATGTGGTGTGTGTATGTGGTGTATGTGTCTGTATGTGGAGTATGTGTGTGTATGTGTTTATGTGATGTATGTGTGTGTAGTGTATGTGTGTATGTGGTGTATGTGTGTGTATGTGTGTCTGCATATGTGGTGTATGTGTGTGTATGTGTGTGTCTGTGTAAGTGGTGGATGTGTGTGTATGTGGTGTATGTCTCCATATGTAGTGTATGCCTGTGTAAGTCTGTATATGTGGTGTATGTCTGTATGTGTGTATGTGGTGTGTGTGTATGTGTATGTGGTGTGTGTGTATGTGGTGTATGTGTGTGTATGTGTTGTATATGTGTATGTTGTTTATGTATGTATATGTGGTGTATGTGTTTGTATGTGGTGTATATCTGTGTATATGGTGTATGTATGTGTATGTGGTGTATGTGTTTGTATGTGGTGTATGGGGTGTATGTGGTGTGTGTATGTGGAGTATGTCTGTGTACGTGGTGTATGTGTGTATGTGGTGTATGTATGTATGTGGTGTATGTGTGTGTATGTGGTGTATGTGTAAGTATGTGGTATTTGTCTGTGTATGTGGTGTGTTTGTATGTGGAGTATGTCTGTGTACGTGGTGTATGTCTGTGTATGTGGTGTGTGTATGTGTGTATGTGATGTATGTGTGTGTAGTGTATGTGTGTATGTGGTGTATGTGTGTGTATGTGTGTATGTCTGCATATGTGGTGTATGGGTATGTCGTGTACATGCGCTGTATCTCCCACATCATCCGTGTACGTGTACGTGCACCGTCGCTCCCATTTCATCCCTGATCGTGTGCCTTCACTCCCGCTTCATCCCTGTATGTGTGTTGTTGCACCTGCATCAACCGTGTATGTGTACGTGCGCCGTCGTTCCCATATCAGCATTCTATGTGCACCGTCGCTCCCGTGTAATCTGTGTACATGCACCATCGCTCCCACATCATCCGTGTACGGGTAAGGGCGCTGTCGCTCCCGCTTCATCCATGTACATGCACTGTCACTCCCGCGTCCTCCATGTATGTGTATGCATGCTGTCGCTCCCGCAAGATCCCTGTACATGCGCCGTTGCTCCCACGTCATCCCTGTATATGCGCCGTCACTCCCACTTCATCTATGTACGTGTACGGGCACCATCGTCCCACTTCATCCCTGTTTGTACGCTGTCACTCCGCAGTCATCCCTGTACATGCGCCGTCGCTCCCACTTAATCCGTGTATGTGCGCCTTCGCTCCCTCGTAATCCATGTACATGTACATCCATGGTCACTCCCTCATCATCTGGGTACATCCGCCGTTGCTCCTGCATCATCCATATCTGTGTGCCTTCACTCGCACGTCATCTGTGTACATACATGCGCCTTTGCTCCTGTGTCATCCGTGAATGTACGTGCGCCTTTGCTCCTGCATCATCCGTGCTTGTACGCCGTCTCTCCCGTGTCATCCGTGTACATGCACCATCATTCCCACTTCATCCGTGTATGTGTGCCATCACTCCCTTGTCTTCCGTGTACGTGTATATGTGCCGTCGTGCCCACTTCATCCATGTACGTGCGCCGTTGCTCCCTCATCATCCATGTACGTGCGCCATCATTCCTGTGTTATCCGTGTACGGTCCTGCGTCTTCCATGTACGTGTACATGTGCCATCGCTCCCTCTTCATCCGTGTAGGTGCACCATCGCTCATGCTTCATCTGAGAATGTGCACCGTCTCTCCCGCTTCATCCGTGTACGTCTGCCTTCTCTCCAGCGTCATCCATGTATGTCCGCCGTCGCTCCCGCATCATCTGTGTACGTGCGCCTTCGCTCCCACTTCATCCATGTATGTGTGCCATCACTCCTGTGTCCTCCGTGTACGTGTACATGCGCCATCGCTCCCGCTTCATCCCTGTTCGTGCACCGTCGCTCCCGCTTCATCCGTGTACATGCGCCTTAGCTCCCGCTTCATCCCTGTACGTGTTTCATCACTCCCACTTCATCCCTGTACGTGCGCCGTTGCTCCCACATCATCCCTGTACCTGCGCCGTCACTCCCGCATCCTCCGTGTACTTGTATATTCGCCGTAGCTCCCATGTCATCCCTGTACGTGCACCGTCGCTCCCGCATCACCTGTATACGTGCGCCGTTGCTCCTGCGTCATCCCTGTACTTGCGCCTTTGCTCCCACATCATCTGTGTATGTGGACTGTCACTCCTGCTTCATCCATGTACGTGTACGTGCACCATCGCTCCCGCTTCATCCTTGTAGGTGCGCCGTTGCTCATGCTTCATCCGAGAACACGCGCCGTCACTCCCGTGTCATCTGTGTATGTCCGCCGTAGGTCCTGTGTTCATCCGTGTACGTACGCCTTCACTCCTGCGTCATTCGTGTCGTGCGCCGTTGCTTCTGCATCATCCATGTACGTGTGCACTAACTCCCGCATCATCCATGTACATGTACATGCACCCTCTTCCCACTTCATCTGTGTAGGTGCCCCATCACTCATGCTTCATCTGAAAACGTGTGCCATTGCCCAGGCCTCATCCATGTATGTCCGCTGTCGCTCCCACGTCATCCGTGTATGTCCACCGTTGCTTCCGCATCATCCGTTTACGTGCGCCTTTGTTCCTGTGTCATCTGTGTACGTCTGCCATTGGTCCTGCGTTATCCGTGTACGTGTACCGTCGCTCCCGCATCATCCGTGAACGTGCACCGTCGCTCCCGTGTCATCCGTGAATGTGTGCTGTCGCTCCCACTTCAGCTGTGTACGTGCACCGTTGCTCCCTTGTCTTCCGTGTGTATGCCCCGTCGTGCCCGCTTAATCCGTGTACGTGCACCGTCACTCTCGCATCATCCGTGTACGTGCGCAGTTGCTCCCACTTCATCCGTGTACATACGCCGTCACTCTGCTTCATCCGTGTATGTCCGTCACTCCCACATCATCTGTGTATGTGTATGTGTGCCATCACACCCACGAAATCCATGTACGTGTGCCGTCACTCCCGCATCATCCATGTACGTCCACCATTGCTCCGCATCATCTGTGTACGTCTGCCGTTGCTCCCGCGTCATCCGTTTCTGTGTGCCTTCGCTCCCGCGTCATCCGTGTACGTGTGCCGTCACTCCCGCATTATCCATGTACATGCGCCATCACTCCCGCGTCATCCGTGAACGTATGTGCGCCTTTGCACCCGTATCATCCGTGAACGTATGTGCGCCTTTGCTCCCGCATCATCCATGTACGTGCTCCGTCTCTCCTGTGTCATCCGTGTACGTGCGCCGTCACTCCCTTGTCTTCCGTGTACGTGTATATGTGCCGTCGCGCCTTCCTCATCCGTGTTTGTGTGCCGTCGCTCCTGTGTTATCCGTGTATGGTCCCGCATCTTCCGTGTACGTGTATGTGTGCCATCGCTCCCTCTTCATCCATGTAGTTGTGCCATCGCTCATGCTTCAGCCGAGAACATGCGCTGTCACTGCCGCATCATTCTTGTATGTCCGCCTTCTCTCCCGTGTTATCCGTGTATGTCCGCCGTCGCTCCCGCGTCATCCATGTACGTGTGCCTTCGCTCCTGCTTCATCCATGTATGTGCACTGTTACTCCCGTGTCCTCTGTGTATGTGTACGTGTACATTGGCCGTCGCTCCCGCATCCTCTGTATATGTGTATGTGTGCCGTCACTCCTGCTTCATCCCTGTTCGTGCGCTGTCGCTCCCACTTCATCCGTGTACATATACATGCACCGTCGCTCCCACATCAACCGTGTACATGTACGTGCACTGTCGTTCCTGTGTCATCCCTCTACGTGTGCCATCGCTCCCGCATAATCCGTGTACGTGTGCCGTCGCTCCCACATGATCTGTGTACAGGTTTGGGCACCGTCGCTCCCGCTTCATCCATGTACGAATGCTGTCTCTCCTGCATCATCCCTGTATGTGCACGGTCGCTCCCGCTTCATCTGTGTACGTGTACGGGCGCCATCATCCCGCTTCATCCCTGTTTGTGTGCCGTCACTTCCTCGTCATCCCTGTACGTGTGTCGTCGCTCCCACTTAATCCGTGTACATGCGCCATCGCTCCAGTGTAATCCGTTTACATGTACGTGCACCGTCACTCCCGTGTCATCCCTGTACATGCGCTGTCGCTCCTGTGTCATCCGTGTACGTGCACCATCGCTCCCGCTTCATCCATGTACATGTACAGGCGCCATCGCTCCCACTTCATCCGTGTATGTGTGCCATTGCTCCCGCATCATCCGTGAATGTGTACGTGCGCCTTCGCTCCTACTTCATCCGTGTAGGTGCGCCATCACTCACGCTTCATCCGAGAACACATGCCGTCACTCCCGAGTCATCCATGTACGTCTGCCATCGGTCCCGCGTCATCCATGTATGTGCACCTTCACTCCAGTGTCGTCCATGTACGTGCATGGTCGCTCCCACATCATCCGTGTACATGCACACTCACTCCCGCGTCATCCATGTATGTGTACATGCGCCCTTTCTCCCGCTTCATTCATGTAGGTGCGCCATCGCTCATGCCTCATCCGAGAATGTGCGACGTCACTCCTGCCTCATCCGTGTATGTCTGCCGTCGCTCCCACGTCATCCGTGTATGTCCACCGTTGCTCCCGCGTTATCCATTTACGTGCTCCTTCGTTCCCGCATCATCCGTGTACATGCGCCGTCGCTCCCACGTCATCCATGTACGTGCGTCTTCACTCCCGCGTCATCCATGAATGTGCACCATCGCTCCCGCATCATCCGTGAATGTGTGCCGTTGCTCCCGCATCATCCATTTCTGTGTGCCTTTGCTCCCGTGTCATCCGTGTACGTGTGCCGTCACTCCCGCATTATCCATGTACATGCGCCATCACTCCCGTGTCATCCGTGAATGTATGTGCGCCTTTGCACCCATATCATCCGTGAATGTACGTGCGCCTTTGCTCCCGCGTCATCCATGTACGTGTGCCATCTCTCCTGTGTCATCTGTGTACGTGCACCGTCACTCCCTTGTCTTCTGTGTACGTGTATATGCGCCGTCGCGCCTTCATCCGTGTTTGTGCACCGTCGCTCCTGTGTTATCCGTGTATGGTCCCGCATCTTCCATGTACATGTATGTGTTCCATCGCTCCCTCTTCATCCGTGTAGGTGTGCCATTGCTCATGCTTCAGCTGAGAACATGCGCTGTCACTGCCGCGTCATTCTTGTATGTCCACCTTCTCTCCCGTGTCATCCGTGTATGTCCGCCGTCGCTCCCGCATCATCCATGTTTGTGTGCCTTCGCTCCCGCTTCATCCATGTATGTGCGCTGTTATTCCCGTGTCCTCCGTGTACGTGTACGTGTATGTGTACGTGTACGTGTACGTTGGCCATCGCTCCTGCATCCTCTGTGTACGTGTATGTGTGCCGTCACTCCTGCTTCATCCCTGTTCATGCGCTGTCATTCCCACTTCATCCGTGTACATGTACATGCACCGTCACTCCCACATCAACCGTGTACATGTACGTGCGCTGTCGTTCCTGTGTCATCCCTCTACGTGTGCCGTCGCTCCCGCATAATCCGTGTATGTGTGCCGTCACTCGCGCATGATCTGTGTACGGGTTCGGGCGCCGTCGCTCCCGCTTCATCCATGTATGCATGCTGTCGCTCCCGCATCATCCCTGTATGCACACGGTTGCTCCCGCTTCATCTGTGTACGTGTATGGGCGCCATCATCCCGCTTCATCCCTGTTTGTGTGCCGTCACTTCCTCGTCATCCCTGTACATGTGTCGTCGCTTCCACTTAATCCGTGTACATGCGCCATTGCTCCAGTGTAATCCGTTTACATGTATGTGCACTGTCACTCCCGTGTCATCCCTGTATGTGCGCTGTCGCTCCCATGTCATCCGTGTACGTGCACCATCACTCCCGCTTCATCCATGTACATGTACAGGCGCCGTCGCTCCCACTTCATCCGTGTATGTGCGCCATTGCTCCCGCATCATCCGTGAACATGTACGTGCACCTTCACTCCTGCTTCATCTGTGTAGGTGCGCCATCACTCATGCTTCATCCGAGAACACGTGCCGTCACTCCCGAGTCATCCATGTACGTCTGCCATCGGTCCCGCGTCATCCGTGTATGTGCACCTTCACTCCCGTGTCGTCCGTGTACGTGCATGGTCACTCCCACGTCATCCGTGTACGTGCACACTCACTCCCATGTCATCCATGTACGTGTACGTGCACCCTTTCTCCCGCTTCATTCATGTAGGTGCTCCGTCACTCATGCCTCATCCGAGAATGTGTGACGTCGCTCCTGTCCCATCCGTGTATGTCCGCCGTCACTCCCACGTCATCCATGTATGTCCACCGTTGCTCCCACGTCATCCATATACGTGCTCCATCGTTCCCGCATCATCCGTGTACATGCGCCATCGCTCCCGCGTCATCCACGTACATGCGCCTTCACTCCCGCGTCATCCGTGAATGTGCACCATCGCTCCCGCATCATCCGTGAATGTGCACCGTTGCTCCCGCGTCATCCGTGTATGTGCGCAGTCGCTCCCGCTTCATCTGTGTACATGCGCCGTTGCTCCTGCATCATCCGTGTCTGTGGGCCTTTGCTCCCACGTCATCTGTGTATGTGTGCCATCGCTCCTGCGTTATCTGTGTACTGCACCATCGCTTCCGCGTCATCCGTGAGCATACGTGCGCCTTTGCTCCTGCGTCATCCATGCACGTGCGCCTTCTCTCCCATGTCATCCGTGTACTGCGCCATCGCTCCCACTTCATCCATGTACATGTGCCGTCACTCCCTTTTCTTCCGTGTATGTGTATATGCGCCGTCACGCCCGCTTCATCCGTGTACGTGTGCCGTTGCTCCTGCATCATCTGTGTACGTGCACCATCGCTCCTGTGTTATGTGTACGGTCCTGCATCTTCTGTGTACGTGTATGTGTGCCATCGCTCCCTCTTCATCCGTGTAGGTGCGCCATCACTCGTGCTTCAGCCAAGAACGTGCGCCGTCACTCCTGCATCATCCTTTTACGATGATGTGGGAGCGACGGTGCACGTAGAGGGATGACGCCTTCTCTCCCGTGTAATACGTATATGTCTGCCATCACTCCCGCATCATCCCTCTACGTGTACCATCGCTCCCGCATTATCTGTGTACGGGTACAGGCACCGTCGCTCCCGCTTCATCCATGTACACGTGCTGTCGCTCCTGTATCATCCCTGTACATGCACCATCGCTCACACATCCCTTTACGTGCGCCGTCGCTCCTGCTTCATCTGTGTACGTGTACGGGGGCCATCATCCCGCATCATCCATGTTTGTGTGCCGTCGCTCCCCCATCATCCCTGTACATGCATTGTCGCTTCCACGTAATCCATGTACATGTACAGGCGCCGTCACTCCCACTTCATCCGTGTATGTGCGCCATTGCTCCCGCATCATCCACGTACGTGTATGTGCACCTTCGCTCCCGCTTCATCTGTGTAGGTGCGCCGTCACTCACGCTTCATCTGAGAACACACGCCGTCACTCCCGCATCATCTGTGTATGTCCGCCGTTGCTCCCGCGTCATCTGTGTACGTCCACCATCGCTCTTGCATCATCCGTGTACATGCGCCCTCACTCCCGCATCATCCGTGTACTTATACATGCTCCATCACTCCTGCTTCATCCGTGTAGGTGCACCGTTGCTCACATTTCATCCGAGAATGTGCGCTGTTGCTCCCGCCTGATCCATGTACATCCACCGTCACTCCTACGTAATCTGTGTACGTCCTCTGTCACTCCCGTGTCATCCATGTACATGCGCTGTCGCTCCTGCGTCATCCGTGAATGTGCGCCGTCGCTCCTACTTCATCCGTGTACATGCGCCGTCACTCCCTTGTCTTTTGTGTATGTGTATATGCGCTGTCACGCCCAGTTCATCCATGTACGTGCGCTATCACTCCCGCATCATCCGTTTACGTGCGCCATCGCTCCCGCTTCATCCGTGTACGTGCGCCGTTGCTTCCGCATCATCCTTGTATGTGTACGTGTGCCATCGCTCCTGCTTCATATGTGTAGGTGCGCCATCGCTCATGCTTCATCCGAGAACATACGCCGTAACTCCCGCATCATCTGTGTACGTCCACCGTCACTCCCGCGTCATCCGTTACATCCGCCGCTGCTCCCGTGTCATCCGTGTATGTGTGCATTCACTCCCGCGTCATCCATGTATGTGCGTTGTCGCTCCAGTGTTATCCATGTCTGTGCGCAGTCGCTCCCGCGTCATCCGTGTACATGCACTGTCACTCCCATATCATCCCTCTATATGTATGTGTGCTGTTGCTCCCGCTTCATCTGTGTACATGCGCATTCGCTCCCGCGTCATCCATGTACATGTGTGCGAATTTGCTCCCGCTTCATCCGTGTATGTGCGCCATCCCTCCCACTTCATATGTGTATGTGCGCCATCGCTCTCGCTTCATCCGTGTATGTGCGCCGTCATTCCCACTTCATCCGTGCATGTGGCCGTCACTCCCGCGTCTTCCCTGTATGTGTATGTGCTCTGTTGCTCCCACTTCATCTGTATACATTCCCCGTCGCTCCGGCATTGTCCGTGTACTTGCGCCGTCGCTCACGCGTCATCCCTGTATGTGCGCTGTCGCTACTGCATCATCTGTGTATGTGCACAGTCACTCCCACTTCATCCCTGTACGTGCACCGTTGCTCCCTCATCATCCCTGTATGTACGCCATCATTCACACATCCTCTGTGTACATGTACGTGCGCCGTCGCTCCCGCGTCCTCCATGTACGTGTACGTGCACCGTAGCTCCCCTGTCATCCCAGTATGTGTGCCATCGCTCCTGCTTCATCCCTGTACATGCGCTGTTGCTCCCGCATCCTCCCTGTACATGCACCGTCGCTTCCGGGTCAAATGTGTACGTGCGCCGTCACTCCCGCATCTTCCATGTATGTGCACTGTCATTCCCATATCATCCGTGTATGTGTACATGTGCTGTCACTCCCGCTTCTTCCGTGTACATGCGCCGATGCTCCCGTGTCATCCGTGTACATGCACCATCGCTCCCACCTCTTCCGTGTACATACGCCATCACTCCCGCGTCATTTGTGTACGTGCGCCGTTGCTCTCGCTTCATCCGTGTACTTGTGTTGTCGCTCCCGCATCATCCCTGTACATGTGCCATCACTCCCGCATCATCCCTGTACATGTGCCATTGCTCCAGCATCACCCGTGTATACGTGTGCCATCACTCCCGCATCATCCGGTATGTGCGCCGTTGCTCCCACGTCATCCCTAAGGTGTACATGCGTCATCGCTCCCGCATCCTCCATATATGTGTACATGCGCCGTTGCTCTCGCATCATCCCAGTACGTGCGCCGTTGCTCCTGCTTCATCCCTGTAGTTGCGCCGTCACTCCCGTGTCATCCGTGTCCATGTGCCGTCGCTCCTGTGTGATCTGTGTACGTGCGCTGTCGATCCCACATCATCCCTGTACGTGTATGTGCGCTGTTGCTCCCGCTTCATCTGTGTACGTGCGCATTCGCTCCCATGTCATCCGTGTACGTGTGTGCGACATCGCTCCCGCTTCATCCGTGTATGTGTGCCATCCCTCCCACTTCATCCGTGTATGTGGCCGTTGCTCCCACGTCTTCCCTGTATGTGTATGTGTGCTGTTGTTCCCACTTCATCTGTATCATTCCCCGTTGCTCCGGTGTCGTCAGAGTACTTGCACCATCACTCATGCATAGTCCCTGTACGTGCGCCGTCACTACCGCATCATCCGTGTACGTGCGCAGTCACTCCCGCTTCATCCCTGTACATGCGCCATTTCTCCCTCATCATCCCTGTATGTACGCTGTCATTCACGCATCCTCCGTGTACATGTACATGCACCGTCACTCACACAACATCCGTGTACGTGCACCATTGCAACCGCTTCATCCCTAATTATGTGCCGTTGCTCCCACTTCATCCATGTATGTGCGCCTTCGCTCCCGCGTCATCCCTGTATGTGCTCTGTTGCTCCTGCGTCATCCCTGTACATGCGCCGTCACTCCTGTGTCATCCCTGTATGTGTGCCGTCACTCCCGCTTCAACCGTGTACGTGTGCAGTCACTCCTGTGTCATCCCTGTACATGTATGTGCGCTGTTGCTCCCGCTTCATGCGTATACGTGCACCATCACTCCGGCATCATCCGTGTACATGTGCATTCGCTCCCGCATCATCCATGTACATGTGCCGTCGCTCCTGCTTCCTCCGTGTACGTGGCTGTCGCTCCCCGGTCAGCCCTGTACATGTATGTGCGCTGTTGCTCCCACTTCATCCATGTACGTGCGCCGTTCATCCCGCGTCATCCGTGTATGTGTGCTGTAGTTCCTGCGTCATCCCTATAGGTGCGCCATCGTCCATGCATCATCCCTGTAGGTGCTCCATCACTCCCGCTTCATCCGTGTCCGTGCGCCTTCGCTCCCGCCTCATCCGTGTACGTGTGCCATCACTCCAACATCATCGCTGTACGTGTATGTGTGCTGTTGCTCCCGTTTCATCCGTGTACGTGCGCCATCACTCCGGTGTCAGTTGTGTATGTGCGCCATCGCTCCCGCATCATCCGTGTATGTTCGAATTCGCTCCCGTGTCATTCATGTACGTGTGTGTTCACCGTCGCTCCTGCTTTATCCCTGTTTGTGCGCTGTTGATTCCGTGTCTTCTGTGTACATGAGCATTCACTCCCACATCATTCATGTACGTGTGTGTGCGACGTTGCTTCCTCTTCATCCTTGTACATACACTGTTGCTCCCTCTTCATCTGTGTATGTGGCTGTCACTCCCGTGTCATCCCTGTACATGCGCTGTCGCTCCCACCTCATCCCTGCAGGTGTGCCATCGTGCCCGCTTCATCCGTGTATATGCGCTGTCACTCCCGCATCATCCGTGTATGTGTATGTGCGCTGTCACTCCCATGTCATCCGTGTACAAGCGCTGTCACTCCCGCCTCATCTGTATCTGTGCGCCATCGCTCCCACGTCATCCGTGTATGTGCGCCGTTGCTCATGCGCCGTTGCTCATGCATCATCCCTGTATGTGTGCCGTTGCTCCTGCGTCATCCATGTATGTGCACCGTCGCTCCTGCTTCATCCCTGATGGTGTGCCGTCTCTCCTGCTTCATCTGTGTACATGCGCCGTCGCTCCCGTGTCCTCTGTGTATGTGTACGTGCACCGTCGCTCTGGCGTCATCCCAGTACGTGCACCGTTGCTCCTGCTCCATCTGTTTACGTGCACCATCGGTCCCACATCCTCCGTATACGTGTACATGCGCTGTCGCTCCTGCATCATCTGTGTACGGTCCCACGTCATCCATGTATGTGTGCCATCATTCCCGCATCATGCGTGTACATGTACGTGCACCATCGCTCCTGCTTCATCCATGTATGTGCGCTGTCATTCCCATGTCATCCATGTACGTGTGCCGTTGCACCCTCGTCATCACTGTATTTGCGCCGTCACTCCCACGTCCTCCATGTACGTATACGTGTGCTGTATCTCCTGTATCCTCTGTGTACGTGTACGTGCACCGTCACTCCCACTTCATTCCTGATTGTGCGCTGTTGCTCCAGCTTCATCTGTGTACATGCGCCTTCACTCCCAGTTCATCCTTGTACGTGCGCCGTCGCTCCCGCATCAACCATGTACGTGTGCCGTCGTTCCCACATCAGCCCTCTATGTGCACCGTCGCTCCCGTGTCATACCAGTAGGTGTGCCATAACTCCCACTTCATCCCTGTTCCTGTGCTGTTGCTCCCACATCGTCCATGTACGTGTGCCGTCACTCCTGCGTCATCCGTGTACATGCGCCATCACTCCCGCTTCATTCGTGTACGAGCGCCGTGACTCCTGCGTCATCCCTGTAGGTGTACCGTTCCTTCTGCGTCCTCCATGTACGTGTATGTGCGCCGTCGCTCCCAATTCATCCGTGTACATGTGCCGTCTCTCCCGCGTCATCCCTGTAGGTGCGCCATCAGTCCCGCTTCATCCGTGTCCATGCGCCGTCACTCCTGCCTCATCCGTGTATGTGCGCCGTCGCTCCCACATCATCCCTGTACATGTATGTGCACTGTTGCTCCCACTTCATCCGTGTACTTGCGCCATAGCTCTGGCATCATCCAGGTACGTGCGCCGTAGCTCACGCGTCATCCCTGATCGTGTGCTGTCACTCCTTGTTCATCTGAGTACATGCGCTGTCGCTCCCGCATTATCTGTGTATGTGTGTGTGCCACGTCGCTCCCTCTTCATCCATGTACATGTGCCGTCGCTCCCGCTTCATACCTGAGTCTGCGCCATCGCTTCCGCTTCATCCATGTATGTGCGTCTTTGCTACCGCTTCATCCCTGTACGTGCGCTGATGCTCCCGCGTCATCCCTGTACATGCTCCATCGTTCCTGCATCCTCCGTGTATGTGTACGTTCGCCGTCGCTACCGCATCCTCCTTGTACGTGTACATGCACCGTCGCTCCTGTCCCGCGTCATCCCTGTACGTGTGTCGTCGCTCCCGCATCAACTGTGTATGTGTTCCATTGCTCCCGCGTCATCCCTGTATGTGCACTGTCGCTCCCACGTCATCCCTGTAGGTGTGCCATTGCTCCGCCATCCCTGTATGTGCACCGTCGCTCCCGCGTCATCCCTGTAGGTGCGCCGTCGCTCCCGCATCATCCCTGTAGTTGCACCGTTGCTCCCGTGTCAACCGTGTATGTACGCCATCACTCCCGCGTCATCCGAGTACGTGCACCGTTGCTCCCGCGTCATCTGTGTACATGCACCATCACTCCTGCCTCATCCGTGTTCGTGCGTGGTCGCTCCCGCCTCATCCATGTACATGCACCGTCTCTCCCACATCATCCCTGTCCGTGTATGTGCACTGTTGCTCCCACTTCATCCGTGTACGTACGCTGTCACTCCGGCGTCATCCATGTATGTGCACCGTCGCTCCCGCGTTATCCCTGTATGTGCGCCATCGCTCCCGCGTCATTCCTGTAGTTGCGCTGTCGCTATCGCGTCATCCGAGTATGTGCGCTGTCGCTCCCGCGTCCTCCATGTATGTGTACATGCACCATCGCTCCTGCATCATCCCAGTACATGCGCCATCACTCCTGTGTCATCCGTGTACGTGCGATGTTGCTCACGCGTCATCCCTGTACGTGCGCCGTTGCTCCCGCCTCATCCCTGTACATGCGCCATTGCTCCTGCACCCTCCGTGTATGTGTACATGCGCCGTCGCTCCAGCGTCATCCCTGGACTTGCGCTGTCGCTCCAATGTCATCTGTGTATTTGCGCCATCACGCCCGCGTCAACCCTGTACGTGCGCTGTCACTCCCGCTTTATCCGTGTACATGTGCCATCACTCCCATGTCATCTGTGTACATGCGCCATCGCTCCCGCATCATCCATGTATGTGTACTGGCGCTGTCACTCCCTCTTCACCCGTGTATGTGCGCTGTCGCTCCCGCTTCATCCATGTACATGTGCCATCACTCCCACATCATCTGTGTACGTGTACATGCACCGTCACTCCCACATCCTCCATGTACGTGTACGTGCACCGTCGCTCCTGTGTCATCTGTGTATGGTCCTGCATCATCCGTGTATGTGTGCTTTCGCTCCCGCGTCCTCCGTGTATGTGTACGTGCTCCGTCACTCCCGCTTCATCCCTGATTGTGCGCCTTCTCTCCCACTTCATCTGTGTACGTGCGCCGTCACTCCTGCTTCATCCTGTACATGTGCCATCGCTCCCACGTCATCCGTGTACATGTATGAGCGCCGTCGTTCCCACGTCATCCCTTTACGTGCACCCTCGCTCCAGCTTCATTCATGTACGTGCACCATCATTTCCGCATCACTTGTGTATGTGTACATGCGCCGACCCTCCCGCTACCTGCGCCGTTGCTCCTGCTTCATCTGTGTACATGTACAGGCGCCATCGTCCCACTTCATCCATGTACATACGCCATTGCTCCCCCGTCATCCCTGTATGTGCGCCATCACTCCCACTTAATCCGTGTACATGCGCCGACACTCCTGCCTAATCCGTGTACATGTACGTGCACCATCGCTCCCACGTCATCCCTGTACATATGCTTTCACTCCCGCTTCATCCGTGTACGTGAGTCATCGCTCCTGCGTCATATGTGTATGTGTACATGCACCATCACTCCTGCTTCATCTGTGTAGGTGCACCGTCGCTCATGCGACATCCATGTATGGTTCCACGTCATCCATGTACATGTGCCATTGCTCCCACGTAATACGTGTACATGTACGAGCGCCATTGCTCCTGCTTTATCCGTGTATGTGCGCCGTTGCTCCCGCTTCATTCGCGTACGTGTGCCGTCACTCCCACATCCTCCATGTACGTGTAC
>VZQC01015330.1:80459-101419 GCA_009823505.1 Rhizomys pruinosus | reverse complement strand
CCCGCATCCTCTGTGTACATGTATATTCGCTGTCGCTCCCACATCCACCATGTACGTGTACGTTCGCTGTCGCTCCCGCTTCATCCGTGTATTTGCGCTGTCGATACCGCATCATCTGTGTATGTGTATGTGCACCATCGCTCCCGCTTAATCTGTGTACGTGTGCCATTGCTCACGCTTCATCCGAGAACATGAGCTGTCACTCTCACATCATCCATGTATGACCACCTTCACTCCCGCATCATCCGTGTACGTCCGCCATTGCTCCCGCATCATCCGTGTACATGAGCCTTCGCTCCCGCGTCATCGTGTATGTGCGCCGTCGCTCCCGTGTCATCTGTGAATGTGCGCCTTTGCTCCCACTTCACCCATGTACATGCGCCGTTGCTCCCTTGTCTTCCGTGTACGTGTATATGCGCTGTTGCGCCCACTTCATTCATGTACATGCGCTGTTGTGCCTGCTTCTTCCGTGTACATGTGCATTCGCTCCCACGTCATCCGTGTACGTGTGTGTGTGACGTCGCTCCCACTTAATACATGTATGTGCGCCATTGCTTCTGCTTCATCCATGTACGTGTGTCGTCACTCCCACTTCATCTGTGTACGTGGCCATCGCTCCCGCGTCATCCCTGTACTTGTATGTGCACTGTTGCTCCTGCTTCATCCGTTTACGTGCACCGTCGCTCCGGCATCATCCGCATACGTGCGCCATCGCTCACGCGTCATCCGTGTATGTGCACCATCACAACCACTTCATCCCTGATCATGTGCCGTTGCTCCCGCTTCATCCGTGTACGTGCGCCTTTGCTCCCGTGTCATCCCTGTATGTGTGCTGTCGCTCCTGTGTCATCCCTGTACATGCGCCGTCGTTCCCGCGTCCTCCATGTATGTGTAAGTGTGCCGTCACTCCTGTGTCATCCCTGTATGTGCACCGTCGCTCCCGTGTCAACCGTGTACGTGTGCCATCGCTCCCGTGTCATCCCTGTACATGTATGTGCACTGTTGCTCCCGCTTCATGCATGTACGTGTGCCATCACTCCGGCGTCATCCATGTACATGCGCATTTGCTCCCGTGTCATCCGTCTACATGTGCCGTCACTCCCGCTTCCTCCGTGTACGTGGCTGTCGCTCCCAGGTCATCCCTGTACATGTATGTGCGCTGTTGCTCCCACTTCATCTGTGTACGTGCGCCATCAATCCCGCGTCATCCGTATATGTGTGCTGTAGCTCCCGCGTCATCCCTGTAGGTGCACCGTCATTCCCACATCATCCCTGTAGGTGCTTCATCACTCCTGCTTCATCCATGTCCATGTGCCTTCGCTCCCGCCTCATCCGTGTACGTTCGCCATTGCTCCCACATCATCCCTGTACGTGTATGTGTGCTGTTGCTCCCACTTCATCCGTGTACGTGCGCTATCACTTCGGTGTCATCTGTGTACGTGCACCATCGCTCCCGCATCATCCATGTACGTTCACATTCGCTCTCATGTCATTCATGTATGTGTGTATGCACCGTCGCTCCTGCTTTATCCGTTTGTGCGCTGTTGCTTCCGTGTCTTCCATGTACGTGAGCATTCGCTCCCGTGTCATTCGTGTACGTGTGTGTGTGCGACGTCGCTCCCTCTTCATCCGTGTAAATGCAATGTCACTCCCTCTTCATCCGTGTATGTGGCCATCGCTCCCGTGTCATCCCTGTATGTGCGCTGTTGCTCCCGCCTCATCCCTGTAGGTGCACAATCGCGCCCACTTCATCCGTGTATATGCGCCGTCACTCCCGCATCATCCTTGTACGTCCACGGTCGCTCCCTTGTCATCTGTGTATGTCCACCGTTGCTACTGCATCATCCGTGTCTGTGCGCCTTTGCTCCCGCATCATCCGTGTACATACGTGTGCCTTTGTTCCTGCGTCATCCATGAACGTACGTGCACCTTTGCCATCACTCCCGCCTCATCTGTGTTCGTGCGCGGTCGCTCCCGCCTCATCCATGTACGTGCGCCGTCTCTCCCACATCATCCCTGTCCGTGTATGTGCACTGTTGCTCCCGCTTCATCCGTGTACGTACGCCGTCACTCTGGCGTCATCCATGTATGTGCACCGTCGCTCCCACGTTATCCCTGTATGTGCGCCGTTGCTCCCGCGTCATTCCTGTAGTTGCGCTGTCGCTCCCGCATCATCCGAGTCCGTGTGCTGTTGCTCCCGCGTCCTCCATGTACGTGTACATGCACTGTAGCTCCTGCATCATCCCAGTACATGCGCCGTCACTCCCGTGTCATCCGTGTATGTGCGATGTTGCTCACGTGTCATCCCTGTACGTGCACCGTTGCTCCCGCCTCATCCCTGTACATGCGCCATCGCTCCCGCACGCTCAGTGTATGTGTACATGCGCCGTCGCTCCAGCATCATCCCTGGACTTGTGCTGTCGCTCCCACGTCATCTGTGTATTTGCGCCATCATGCCCGCGTCAACCCTGTACGTGCGCTGTCACTCCCGCTTTATCCGTGTACATGTGCCATCACTCCCATGTCATCTGTGTACATGCGCTGTTGCTCCCGCATCATCCATGTATGTGTACCAGCGCTGTCGCTCCCTCTTCACCCATGTATGTGCGCTGTTGCTCCCGCCTCATCCATGTACATGCGCCATCGCTCCCACATCATCCGTGTACGTGTACGTGCGCCGTCGCTCCCACATCCTCCATGTACGTGTACGTGCACCGTCGCTCCTGCATCATCTGTGTATGGTTCTGCGTCATCCGTGTATGTGTGCTTTCGCTCCCGCATCCTCCGTGTACGTGTACGTGCTCCGTCACTCCCGCTTCATCCCTGATTGTGCGCCTTCTCTCCTGCTTCATCCGTGTACGTGCGCCGTCACTCCCGCTTCATCCTGTACATGCGCCGTCGCTCCCATGTCATCCATGTACGTGTATGTGTGCCGTCGTTCCTGCGTCATCCCTTTACGTGCACCCTCGCTCCAGCTTCATCCATGTACGTGCACCGTCGTTTCTGCATCACTTGTGTATGTGTACATGCGCCATCCCTCCCGTTACCTGCGCCATTGCTCCCGCTTCATCTGTGTACGTGTACAGGCGCCATCGTCCCACTTCATCCATGTACATACGCCGTTGCTCCCCCGTCATCCCTGTATGTGCGCCATCACTCCCACTTAATCCGTGTACATGCGCCGACACTCCTGCCTAATCCGTGTACATGTACGTGCACCATCGCTCCCACGTCATCCCTGTACATATGCTTTCACTCCTGCTTCATCCGTGTACGTGAGTCATCGCTCCTGCATCATCCCTGTACGTGCGCCATCGCTCCTGCGTCATATGTGTATGTGTACATGCACCATCACTCCTGCTTCATCTGTGTAGGTGCACCGTCGCTCATGCGACATCCATGTATGGTTCCACGTCATCCATGTACATGTGCCATTGCTCCCACGTAATACGTGTACATGTACGAGCGCCATTGCTCCCACTTTATCCGTGTATGTGCGCCGTCGCTCCCGCTTCATTCGCGTACGTGTGCCGTCACTCCCACATCCTCCATGTACGTGTACGTGCACCATCGCTCCTGCATCATCTGTGTATGCTCCTGCGTCATCTGTGTATGTGTGCTGTCGCTCCCGCATCCTCCATGTATGTGTACGTGCTCTGTTGCTCCCACTTCATCCCCGATTGTGCACCTTCTCTCCCGCTTCATCCGTGTACGTGCGCCTTCACTCCCTCTTCATCCTGTACATGCGCCGTCACTCCCACATCATACGTGTACATGCGCCGTCATTCCCAGATCAACCGTGTATGTGTATGTGTGCCGTTGTTCCCGCGTCATCCCTTTATGTGCACCCTTGCTCCAGCTTCATCCATGTACGTGCACTGCCGTTTCCGCATCATTCGTGTATGTGTACACACGCCGCCCCCCCGCTATCTGCGCCATTGCTCCCGCTTCATCTGTGTACGTGTACAGGCGCCATCGTCACACTTCATCCATGTACATGCGCCATTGCTCCCCCATCATCCCTGTATGTGCGCCATCACTCCCACTTCATCCATGTACATGTGCCATCAGTCCCGCTTAATCCGTGTACATGTACATGCACCGTCGCTCCCATGTCATCCCTGTACATGTGCTTTCACTCCCGCCTCATCCGTGTACGTGAGCCATCGCTCCTGCATCATCCCTGTACGTGCGCTGTCGCTCCCGCGGCATCTGTGTATGTGTACATGCACCATCGCTCATGCTTCATCCGAGAACGTGCACCGTCACTCCCGCATCATCCGTGTACATCCGCCATTGCTCCCATGTCATCCATGTACATACGCCATCGCTCCTACGTCTGCCGTCACTCCCACTTCATCCATGTACGTGTGCTGTCGCTCCCTTACCTTCTGTGTACATGTATATGCGCCGTCGTGCCCGCTTTATCCTTGTACATGTGCCGTTGCTCTCACGTCATCCGTGTAAGTGCGCCGTCGCTCCTGTGTCATCCGTGTACAGTCCTGGGTCATCCGTGTACATGTACGTGTACGTGTGCCATCGCTCCCTCTTCTTCTGTGTACGTGCACTGTCACTCCCTCGTCATCCATGTATGTCTGCCTGCTCTCCCGTGTCATCCCTGTATGTGCGCCGTCACTCCCGCGTCCTCTGTGTACGTGTATGTGCGCTGTTGCTCCCGCGTCATCCCTGTACGTGCGCCATCGCTCCTGCATCCTCCATGAACGTGTACATTCGCTGTCGCTCCCACATCAACCATGTACGTTTATGTGCGCCATCGCTACCGCTTCATCTGTGTACGTGAGCCTTCGCTCCCGCATCATCCATGTATGTGTACGTGCGCCATCGCTCCAGCTCCATCCTGGTAGTTGTGCCATTTCTCACGCTTCATCCGAGAACATGCGCCGTCCCTCCCGCGTCATCTATGTATGTCTGCCGTCGGTCCCACGTCATCTGTGTACGTGCGCCTTCGCTCCTGTGTCATCCATGTATGTGCGCCTTTGCTCCTGCGTCATCTGTGCATGTGCGCACTAACTCCTGCGTCATCCATGTAAGTCCGCCTTCTCTCCTGCGTCATCCCTGAATGTGCGCCATCACTCCCACATCAAGTGCGTATGTGCACCGTTGTTCCCACGTCATCCCTCTACGTGCGCCATCGCTCCCGCATCATCCGTGTACGTGTACGTGCGCCGTCGCTTCCGCATAATCCGTGTACAGGCACGGTTGCTCCCACTTTCTCTGTGTACATGCGATGGTCACTTCCTCTTCATCCATGTACGTGTATGGGTGCTGTTGCTCCCGCTTCATCCATGTATGTGTGCACATTGCGCCCGCATCAATCTGTGTATGTGTATGTGTGCCATCGCTCCTGCTTCATCTGTGTAGGTGCACTGTTGCTCATGATTCATCCAAGAACATGCACCATCACTCCCCCGCGTCATCTGTGTACGTCCACCGTTGCTCTGTGTCTCCGTGGAGTGCGCCGTTGCTCTTGCCTCATTTGTGAACGTGCGCCAACACTCCCGCATCCAACGTGTAAGTGTACATGCGCCGTCATTCCGCCCCTTCCCGCCATCATCCCTACGAGATGCGCCTTCACATCCCACATATCCGTGTACTGTACGTGCGGTCAATCCTGGCGTCAACCCTTAAGGCACTGTTGCTCCCACTTCATCTGTGTACGTGCGACGTCATTCCTGCTTCATCCATGTACGTGTATGGGCTGTTGCTCCCACTTCGTCTGTGTATGTGTGCCATTGCTTTGCCTCCCCGCATCAATCTGGTACGTGTACGTTCGCCATCCAGCTCCAAGCTGCATCTTGTAGGTGCTGCCGTTGCCTCATGCTCATCCAGAACACGCACCGTCAACTCCCCTCTCTCCCGCATCAGATGTGTGCAATCCGCCGTTGCTCCTGTTTCATCCTTCTACGTGGCGGCGCCGTTTGCTCTTGCCGCGTTCGTTAAATGTGGCGCGCGTCACTCTGCATCATCCATGTGAAAGTTGCACTTTGCCCTCCGCACTTCAGCTGTGTAAACGTGCCCGTCCACTCCCCCTTGTCTTCTTGGTGTGTATTATGCCCCGTCACCCGCTTTCATCCATGTACATGCACCATAACTCCCGTGTCATCGTGTACGTGTGCAGTTGCTCCCGCTTCATCCATGTACATGCACCGTCACTCTGCTTCATCCATGTACATCCACCATCACTCCCATGTCATCTGTGTACGTGTACGTGCGCCATCACCCCGCGTCATCCGTGTACATGTGCCATCATTCTGCGTCATCTGTGTACATCTGCCGTTGATCCCGCTCATCCCGAATGTCTGTACCTGGCCTTCGCTCCCACGTCATCCGTGTACATGCGCTGTCACTCCCGCATTATCCATGTACATGCGCCGTCGCTCCCGTGTCATCCGTGAACGTACGTGCGCCTTTGCTCCTGCTTCATCCGTGAATGTACGTGCACCTTTGCTCCTGCGTCATCTGTGTACATGCGCTGTCTCTCCCGCGTCATCTGTGTACATGCGGCTGCCTCCCTTGATTTCCGGTACGGGTAAGATCCGCTGTCACGCCTGCTGCAATGCTTCATCCGGGTGGTGAGCCGTCAGTCCGGTGTTATCAGTGGTACGGTCCCGTGATCTTCCTTGTAAGTGTACCGGGTGGCATCAAATGTCCCTCTTCATCAATGGAGGTGGCGCACGTTGCGCCTGCTTCCAGCCGAGAACTTGCACCGTCCCTGCTGCGTCATTCTTGGTACGTCTGGCCTGCCTCTCCTCTCCTCTCCCCCGCGATCATCCCACGTATGTCCGCCATTTGGCTCCGGTCACCATGTAACGTGCGCCTTCGCTCCGCCGCTTCAAATCATTCGTATAATGTGCTCCGTTTGCTCTCCCGTGTCCTCTGTGGTAAACGTGTAAAACGTTGGCCAATCACGCCCCCCAGCATCAGCTGTGTACGGTAGGTGGCCATCGCTCCCCCTCCTAGCTTTCATCCTGGCATGCGCCATCGCTCCCCGCTTCATCCTTACATGTACGGGGCGACGTCAGCATCCCACATCAACCGTGTACGTGTACATGCACCATCATTCCCGCATTATCCATCTACATATGCCGTCGCTCCCACATAATACGTGTACGTGCGCCATCGCACCTGCATGATCTGTGTACGGGTTCGGCGCTGTCCATCCCGCTTCATCCATATACGTGCATCTTCACTCCCGCTTCATCCCTGATTGTGCACCGTCGCTCCCGCTTCATCCATGTACAAGTGCTGTCACTCCCGCGTCATCCCTGTATGTGCGCCATCGCTCCTGCTTCATCTGTGTATGTGTACGGGCGCCATCATCCCGCTTCATCTGAGTTTGTGTGCCATCGCTCCCCCATCATCCCTGTACGTGCATCATCGCTCCCGCTTAATCCGTGTACGTGCGCCTTCGCTCCCGCATCATCCGTGTATGTGCACACTCACTCCCGCATCATCCATGTATGTGTACGTGTGCCCTTGCTCCTGCTTCATCCGTGTATGTTGCAACATTGCTATCCCACTTCAGCCTGTTACATTACGGCCCACCGTACTCCGGCTTCATCTGTGGTAGGTGGCCCATTTGCTCCCGTGTCATCCGTGAACGTGTACGTGCGCCTTCGCTCCCGCTTCATCCGTATAGGTGCGCCATCACGATTCATCTGAGAACACGTGCCGTCACTCCTGTGTCATCTGTGTACGCCCGCTGTCGGTCCCGCGTCATCTGTGTATGTGCGCCTTCGCTCCCGCGTCATCCGTGTACATGCGCACTCACTCCCACATCATCCATGTACGTGTACGTGCGCCCTTGCTCCCGCTTCATCCGTGTACATGCGCATTTGCTCCCGTGTCATCCGTGTACTTGCGCCTTTGCTCCCACTTCATTTGTGTACGTGCGCCGTCGCTCTTGCCTCATCCGTGTATGTCCCCCATCGCTTCCACGTCATCTGTGTATGTCCGCCGTCGCTCCTGCTTCATCTGTGTATGTGTGCCATTGCTCCATAATTCGTGTACGTGCGCACTCATTCCCGCATCATCTATGTACGTGTACATGCGCCCTTTATCCCGCTTCATCCGTTTACGTGCGCCTTTGTTCCTGTGTCATCTGTGTACGTGCGCAGTTGCTCCCCCTTCATCCGTGTACATGCTCCGTCGCTCCCTTGTCATCTGTGTATGGGTACGTGCGCCATCACCCCTGCTTCATCTGTGTAGGTGTGCCGTCGCTCACGCTTCATCCAAGAACGTGCGCCGTCACTCCCGCATCATCCATGTACATCCACGGTTGCTCCTGCGTCGTCTGTGTACGTCCGCCGTTGCCCCGCATCATCCGTGTCTCTGGCCCTTCGCTCCCGTGTCATCCGTGTACATGTGCTATCGCTCCCGCGTTATCCATATACTGCACCATTGCTCCTGCATCATCTGTGAACATACATGCGCCTTTGTTCCTACGTCATGCGCGAATGTACATGTGCCTTTGCTCCTGCGTCATCCATGCACGTGCGCTGTCTCTCCCACGTCATCCTTGTATGTGTGCCGTTGCTCCCGCTTCATGTACATGAGCCTTTGCTCCCGTGTCATTTGTGTACATGTGCCATCGCTCCATTTTCTTCCGTGTATGTGTATATGCGCTGTCACGCCTGCTTCGTCTGTGTACGTGTGCCGTTGCTCCCGCATCATCCGTGTATGTGCGCCGTCACTCCTGTGTTATCTGTGTACGGTCCCGCATCTTCTGTGTATGTGTACATGTGCCATCGCTCCCTCTTCATCCGTGTAGGTGCGCCATCGCTCATGCTTCAGCCGAGAATGTGTGCCATCATTCCTGCGATGATGCAGGAGTGACAGCGCATGTAGAGGGAAGACGCCTTCTCTCCTTCTTTATCCGTGTACGTGCGCCATCTTTCCCACATCATTCATGTATGTGTACACACGCTGTCACTCCCGCTACCTGCGCCATCGCTCCCGCTTCATCTGTGTAGGTGTGCCGTTGCTCATGCTTCATCCGAGAACATGCACCGTCACTCCTGCGTCATTTGTGTATGTCCGCCGTTGCTCCTGTGTCATCCGTGTAAGTCCGCTGTCGCTCGTACATCCTCCATCGCTCCTGCGTCATCCTTGTACATGCACCGTCTCTCCCACATCATTGTGAATGTGCGCTGTTGCTCCCACTTTATCCACATACGTGCGCTGTTGCTCCCTTGTCTTCTGTGTACGTGTATATGCACCATCGTGCCTGCTTCATCTGTGTACGTGCGCCGTTGCTCTTAAGTCATCCGTGTAAGTGTGGGCGTTTCTTCTCTTGTCTCCTGTGTCATCCATGTAACGGGTCCCGGGTCATCTGTGTAGTTTTACGTGTGCCATCGCTTCTCTTTCATACGTGTTATGCACCGTCACTCCTTGTCATCCTGTATGTGTGCATTGCTGGATCCTGCGTCCTCTGTTAACTTGTCGTGTTGCCGTCCCGCTCCTGCATCATCACGGATATGTTGCCCCGTCCATTGACCGCATCCGCCTCCATGTACGTGTACATTTGCTGTCGCTCCTACATCCACCATGTACGTGTACGTGCGCTGTCACTCCCAAGTCTTCTGGGTGAACATGCGGCCGTCACTCCCGCTTCATCCGTGTGTTTGCGCTGTCAATCCCGCGTCATCTGTGTATGTGTATGTGCACCATCGCTCCCGCTTCATCCAAGTACATGTGCCGTCGCTACCAGCTTCGTCTGAGAACAATGAGCTGTCACTCGCACGTCAATCCATGTATTCTTTCCTTCATTTCACTTCCCTGCCCGCGTCATCCGTGTACGTCCGGCTGTAACTCCCGTGGTCAATCCATGTACGTGAGCCTTGGCGCCTGCTTCATCTGGAACGTGCCGCCTTCGCTCCCACTTCAGCCGGGCACTGCGCCGTCTCCCTTGTCTTACAGTATGTGTATATGCGCCATCTCACCCGCTTCATTCATGTACATGCACTGTTGTGCCCGCTTCATCCTTGTACATGCCGTACAGTTGCCTTCCCACGTCATCTGGGTACGTGTGTGTGTGACGTCGCTCCCACTTAATACGTGTATGTGTGCCGTTGCTATATCACTTCTTCCATGTACGTGCGCCGTTGCTTCTCTCCACTTCGATCTGTGTATGTTGGCCGTTGCTCTCCCGCGTCATCCCTGGTCATGTATGTGCACTGCTGCTCCCGCTTCATCCATTTACATGCACTGTCGATCAGCTTATCCACGTATGGGCGCCATCGCCTCACGGGTCCATCCGTATAGATGCAACCTCGCAACCACTTCATTCATCCCTGAGCATGCGCCGTTGCTCCCCTTCAATCATCCATGTACATGCGCCTTCGCTCTCCCGCCCCCCCGTCCCGCGCAATGCTCTGTATTTGCGCGGTTGAGGCTGCTCCCCGGTCATCCCCGGTACATGCGCCAATCCGTGCAACGTCCTCCGTGTATGGGGTAATGTGCCCGTAGCTCCTGTGTCTCCCTATATTGCCGCCGTCGCTCCCCCGCATCAACTGTGGTACGTGTGCCTTCACTTCTGTGTAATCCGTGTACATGTATGTGCGCTGTTGCTCCAGCATCAACCATGTACGTTTGGCCATCACTCGGGCGTCATTCGGTACGTGGCATTCGCTCCCCCCGCATCATTTCATCTACAATGTGCCGTCACTCCCCCCGCTTCCGTTCCTCCTCTGTGTACGTGGCTGTCACTCCCGGGTCATCCCTGTACGTGTATGTGCGCTGTTGCTCGTACTTTATCTGTGTACGTGCGCCATCAATCCCGCGTCATCCGTAAGATGTTGCTGAGGCGCCTGCGTCATCTTTGTATGTGCGCCGTCGTTCCCGCATCATCCCTGTAGGTGCCCCATCACTCCTGCTTCATCCATGTCCATGTGCCTTCGCTCCCGCCTCACCCGTGTACGTGCACCATCGCTCCCACATCATCCCTGTACATGTATGTGCCCTGTTGCTCCCGCTTCATTCGTGTATGTGTGCCATCACGCTGGTGTCATCTGTGTATGAGCACCGTTGCTCCCGCATCATCCGTGTACGTTCGCATTCGCTCTTGTGTCATTCATGTATGTGTGTATGCACCGTCGCTCCTGCTTTATCCCTGTTTGTGCGCTGTCACTTCCGTGTCTTCCGTGTACGTGAGCATTCGCTCCCATGTCATTCATGTACGTGTGTGTGCGACGTCGCTCCCTCTTCATCTGCGTAAATTCCCTGTCACTCCCTCTTCATCCGTGTATGGGCGTCACTCCCATGTCATCCCTGTACGTGCGCTGTCGCTCCCGCCTCATCCCTGTAGTGCACTATCGCGCCCACTTCATCTGTGTATATGTGCCGTCGCTCCCATGTCATCCGTGTACATGCGCTGTCGCTCCCGCATCCTCTGTATCCATGCACCATCACTCCCGCATCATCCGTGTACATGCGCCATCGCTCCCGTGTCATCCATGTATGTGCACCGTCGCTCCTGTGTCATCCATGTATGTACACCATCGCTCTCACTTCATCCCGGATCGTGTGCCGTCACTCCCGCTTCATCTGTGTATGTGCGCCATCGCTCCCATTTCCTCAGTGTATGTGTACGTGCGCTGTCGCTCCTGCGTCATCTGTGTACGTGTACGTGTGCCGTCGCTTCTGCATCATCTGTGTATGTGTGCCATTGCTCCTGCATCATCCCTGTACATGCACTGTCGCTCCCGCTTCATCCATGTACGTGCGCCATCACGCCCATGTCATCCATGTACATGTACAGGCGCCGTTGCTCCTGTGTCATCCATGGACCTGTATGGGCGCCGTCGCTCCTGCGTCATCCATGTACGTGTGAGCCATCGCTCCTGCGTCATCCGTGTACATGTACGTGTATGGGTGCCATTGGGCCCGCTTCATCCGTGTATGTGCGGTGTCGCTCCTGCTCCCTCTGTTTACATGCACCATCACTCCCACATCCTCCATATACACGTACATGCAAACCGTCCGCTCCAGTTCATCTGTGGTATAGTCTTGCACAGCCGGGGTATGGGTGCCATCGTTCTTCCTCTGCATCATACGTGTAAATGTAAGTCCGCCATCGCTCCTGCTTCATCCATGTACGTGTGCCGTCACTCCCATGTCATCCATGTATGTGCGCCGTTGCTCCCTCATCATACCTGTACATGCGCCTTCACTTCCATGTCCTCCATGTATGTGTACGTGCGCTGTTATCTCCCGATCCTCTGTGTACGAGACGTCACCATCCTCACACTTCATTCTGTATGTGCACCATCACTCCCGCTTCATCCGATTACGTGTGCCTTCACTCCCACTTCATCCCTGTACGTGCGCCGCCACGCCCGTATCAACCATGTACATGTATGTNGAGCGCCATTGCTCCCGCTTCATCCATGTAAGTGCGCCGTTGCTCCCGCTTCATTTGCGTACGTGCGCCATCGCTCCCACATCCTCCATGTACGTGTATGTGCACCGTCGCTCCTGCATCATCTGTGTATGCTCCTGCATCATCCGTGTTTGTGTGCTGTCGCTCCTGCATCCTCCATGTACGTGTACGTGCTCCGTCGCTCCCGCTTCATCCCTGATTGTGCGCCTTCTCTCCTGCTTCATCCGTGTACATGCGCCTTCACTCCCGCTTCATCCTGTACATGTGCCGTCGCTCCCACGTCATACATGTACATGCGCCGTCGTTCCCACATCAACTGTGTACGTGTATGTGTGCCGTCGTTCCCGCGTCATCCCTTTACGTGCACCCTCGCTCCAGCTTCATCCATGTACGTGCACCGTCGTTTCCACATCATTCGTGTATGTGTACACACGCCGCCCACCCGCTACCTGCACCGTTGCTCCCGCTTCATCTGTGTACGTGTACAGGTGCCATCGTCCCACTTCATCCATGTACATGCGCCATTGCTCCCCTGTCATCCCTGTATGTGCGCCATCACTCCCACTTAATCCGTGTACACTTGCCATCAGTCCCGCTTAATCTGTGTACATGTACATGCACCGTCACTCCCACGTCATCCCTGTACATGTGCTTTCATTCCCGCCTCATCCGTGTACGTGCGCCATCGCTCCTGCATCATCTGAGTATGTGTACATGCACCATCGCTCATGCTTCATCCGAGAACGTGCGCCGTCACTCCCGCATCATCCTTGTACGTCCACGGTCGCTCCCGCTTCATCCATGTATGTGCGCCTTCAGCCCCACTTCATCCCTGTACATGCGCCGTTGCTCCCACATCATCCGTGTACTTGTACATGCGCCGTCGCTCCCACATCAACCATGTACGTGTATGTGTGCCGTCGTTCCCGCGTCATCCCTTTACGTGCACCCTCGCTCCTGCGTAATCCATGTATGTGTGCCGTCACTCCCGTGTCATCCATGTACGTGTATGGGTGCCCTTGCTCCAGCTTCATCCATGTACGTGCACCGTCGTTCCCGTGTCATCCCTTTACGTGCACCCTCGCTCCTGCGTAATCCATGTACGTGTGCCATCACTCCCTTGTCATCCATGTACGTGTATGGGCGCCCTCGCTCCAGCTTCATCCATGTACGTGCACCGTCGTTTCCACATCATTCGTGTATGTGTACACACGCCGCCCACCCGCTACCTGCACCGTTGCTCCCGCTTCATCTGTGTACGTGTACAGGTGCCATCGTCCCACTTCATCCATGTACATGCGCCATTGCTCCCCTGTCATCCCTGTATGTGCGCCATCACTCCCACTTAATCCGTGTACACTTGCCATCAGTCCCGCTTAATCTGTGTACATGTACATGCACCGTCACTCCCACGTCATCCCTGTACATGTGCTTTCATTCCCGCCTCATCCGTGTACGTGCGCCATCGCTCCTGCATCATCTGAGTATGTGTACATGCACCATCGCTCATGCTTCATCCAAGAACGTGCGCCGTCACTCCCGCATCATCCATGTACATCTGCCATTGCTCCCGTGTCATCCATGTACGTACACCATCGCTCCTACGTCTGCCGTCGCTCCCGCGTCATCTGTGTACGTGCGCCGTTGCTCCCGCCTCATCCGTGTTCATGCTCCGTCGCTCCCGTGTCATCCATGTATGTGTGCTGTCGCTCCCACATCATCCCTGTCCGTGTATGTGCACTGTTGCTCCCGCTTCATCCGTGTACGTACGCTGTCACTCCGGCGTCATCCATGTATGTGCACCGTCGCTCCCGCGTTATCCCTGTATGTGCGCCGTCACTCCTGCGTCCTCCGTGTATGTGTATGTGCGCTGTTGCTCCCACGTCATCCCTGTACATGCACCATCGCTCCCGCATCCTCCATGAATGTGTACATTCGCTGTCGCTCCCACATCAACCATGTATGTTTACGTGCGCCGTCGCTACTGCTTCATCCGTGTATGTGCGCCATCGCTACCGCTTCATCCTTGTATGTGTATGGATGCCGTTGCTCCCGCTTCATCCATGTACATGCGCCATTGCTCCCGCATCATCCGAGAACATGAGCTGTCACTCTCACATCATCCATGTATGACCGCCCTCATTCCCGCGTCATCCGTGTACGTCCGCAGTTGCTCCTGTGTCATCCGTGTACGTCCGCCATCACCTGTACGTCCTCTGTCGCTTCCGCGTCATTTGTGTACGTGCGCCGTCTCTCCCACATCATCCCTGTCCGTGTATGTGCACTGTTGCTCCCGCTTCATCTGTGTACGTGTGCCATCACTCTGGCATCATTCATGTACGTGCGCCGTCTCTCCCACATCATCCCTGTCCGTGTATGTGCACTGTTGCTCCCGCTTCATCCGTGTACGTACGCCGTCACTCTGGCGTCATCCATGTATGTGCACCGTCGCTCCCACGTTATCCCTGTATGTGCGCCGTTGCTCCCGCGTCATTCCTGTAGTTGCGCTGTCGCTCCCGCATCATCCGAGTCCGTGTGCTGTCGCTCCCGCGTCCTCCATGTATGTGTACATGCACTGTAGCTCCTGCATCATCCCAGTACATGCGCCGTCACTCCCGTGTCATCCGTGTATGTGCGATGTTGCTCACGCGTCATCCCTGTACGTGCACCGTTGCTCCCGCCTCATCCCTGTACATGCGCCATCGCTCCCGCACGCTCAGTGTATGTGTACATGTGCCGTCGCTCCAGCATCATCCCTGGACTTGTGCTGTCGCTCCCACGTCATCTGTGTATTTGCGCCATCATGCCCGCGTCAACCCTGTACGTGCACTGTCACTCCCGCTTTATCCGTGTACATGTGCCATCACTCCTGTGTCATCTGTGTACATGCGCCGTTGCTCCCGCATCATCCATGTATGTGTACCAGCGCTGTCGCTCCCTCTTCACCCATGTATGTGCGCTGTTGCTCCCGCCTCATCCATGTACATGCGCCATCGCTCCCACATCATCCGTGTACGTGTACGTGCGCCGTCGCTCCCACATCCTCCATGTACGTGTACGTGCACCGTCGCTCCTGCATCATCTGTGTATGGTTCTGCGTCATCCGTGTATGTGTGCTTTCGCTCCCGCATCCTCCGTGTACGTGTACGTGCTCCGTCACTCCCGCTTCATCCCTGATTGTGCGCCTTCTCTCCTGCTTCATCCGTGTACGTGCGCCGTCACTCCCGCTTCATCCTGTACATGCGCCGTCGCTCCCATGTCATCCATGTACGTGTATGTGTGCCGTCGTTCCTGCGTCATCCCTTTACGTGCACCCTCGCTCCAGCTTCATCCATGTACGTGCACCGTCGTTTCCACATCATTCGTGTATGTGTACACACGCCGCCCACCCGCTACCTGCACCGTTGCTCCCGCTTCATCCATGTATGTGTGCCATTGCTCCCGCATCATCTGTGTACGTGTATGTGTGCCATCGCTCCAGCTTCATCCTTGTAGGTGCGCCATTGCTCATGCTTCATCCAAGAACATGCGCCGTCCCTCCCGCGTCATCTATGTATGTCTGCCGTCGGTCCCACGTCATCTGTGTACGTGCGCCTTCGCTCCTGTGTCATCCATGTATGTGCGCCTTTGCTCCTGCGTCATCTGTGCATGTGCGCACTAACTCCTGCGTCATCCATGTACGTGTACGTGTGCCGTCGCTCCTGCATCCAACGTGTAAGTGTACATGCGCCGTTGTTCCCGCATCATCCCTCTATGTGCACCTTCACTCCCACATAATCCGTGTACATGTACGTGCGCCGTCGCTCCTGCGTCATCCCTGTACATGCACTGTTGCTCCCACTTCATCTGTGTACATGCGATGTCACTCCTGCTTCATCCATGTACGTGTATGGGTGCTGTTGCTCCCGCTTCATCCATGTATGTGTGCCATTGCTCCCGCATCATCTGTGTACGTGTATGTGTGCCATCGCTCCAGCTTCATCCTTGTAGGTGCACCATTGCTCATGCTTCATCCAAGAACATGCACCATCACTCCCACATCATCTGTGTACGTCCGCCGTTGCTCCTGTGTCATCCGTGTACGTGCGCCGTTGCTCTTGCCTCATTTGTGAACGTGCGCCAACACTCCCGCATCCAACGTGTAAGTGTACATGCGCCGTCATTCCCGCATCATCCCTCTATGTGCGCCTTCACTCCCACATAATCCGTGTACATGTACGTGCGCCGTCACTCCTGCGTCAACCCTGTACGTGCACTGTTGCTCCCACTTCATCTGTGTACGTGCGACGTCATTCCTGCTTCATCCATGTACGTGTATGGGTGCTGTTGCTCCCGCTTCATCCATGTATGTGTGCCATTGCTCCCGCATCATCTGTGTACGTGTACGTGCGCCATCGCTCCAGCTTCATCCTTGTAGGTGCGCCGTTGCTCATGCTTCATCCAAGAACACGCACCGTCACTCCCGCATCATCTGTGTGCATCCGCCGTTGCTGCTGTGTCATCCGTGGACGTGCGCCGTCGCTCCCGCGTCATCCGTGAACATGCACCTTCGCTCCCACTTCATCCGTGTACTTGCGCCATCGCTCCCTTGTCTTCCATGTATGTGTATATGCCCCGTCGCGCCCGCTTCATCCATGTTCGTGCGCTGTCACTCCCGCGTAATCCATGTACGTGCACAGTTGCTCCCGCTTCATCCATGTACATGCGCCTTCGCTCCCGCGTCATCTCTGTATTTGCGCTGTTGCTCCCCTGTCATCCCTGTACATGCGCCATCGATCCCGTGTCATCCCTGTATGTGCGCTGTTGCTCCCGCCTCATCCCTGTAGGTGCACAATCGCGCCCACTTCATCCGTGTATATGCGCCGTCACTCCCGCATCATCCTTGTACGTCCACGGTCGCTCCCTTGTCATCTGTGTATGTCCACCGTTGCTACTGCATCATCCGTGTCTGTGCGCCTTTGCTCCCGCATCATCCGTGTACATACGTGCGCCTTTGTTCCTGCGTCATCCATGAACGTACGTGCACCTTTGCCATCACTCCCGCCTCATCTGTGTTCGTGCGCGGTCGCTCCCGCCTCATCCATGTACATGCACCGTCTCTCCCACATCATCCCTGTCCGTGTATGTGCACTGTTGCTCCCGCTTCATCCGTGTACGTGTGCTGTCGCTCCTGCGTCATCTGTGTACGTGTATGTGCGCTGTCGCTCATGCTTCATCCGAGAACGTGAGCTGTCACTACCGCGTTATCCGTGTATGTCCACTGTCGCTCCCGCATCATCCGTGTACATGTACGTGCGCCATCGCTCCAGCTCCATCCTGGTAGTTGTGCCATTTCTCACGCTTCATCCGAGAACATGCGCCGTCCCTCCCGCGACGTCCGTGTACGTGTACCGTCGCTCCCGCGTCATCTGTGTATGGTTCTGCGTCATCCGTGTATGTGTGCTTTCGCTCCCGCATCCTCCGTGTACGTGTACGTGCTCCGTCACTCCCGCTTCATCCCTGATTGTGCGCCTTCTCTCCTGCTTCATCCGTGTACGTGCGCCTTCACTCCTGCTTCATCCCTGTATGTGCGCCATCGCTCCCGCCTTATCCCTGTACGTGCGCCGTCGCTCCCATGTCATCCATGTACGTGTACGTGCGCCGTCGCTCCCACATCCTCCATGTACGTGTACGTGCACCGTCGCTCCTGCATCATCTGTGTATGGTTCTGCGTCATCCGTGTATGTGTGCTTTCGCTCCCGCATCCTCCGTGTACGTGTACGTGCTCCGTCACTCCCGCTTCATCCCTGATTGTGCGCCTTCTCTCCTGCTTCATCCGTGTACGTGCGCCGTCACTCCCGCTTCATCCTGTCCATGCGCCGTCGCTCCCATGTCATCCATGTACGTGTACGTGTGCCGTCGCTCCTGCATCCAACGTGTAAGTGTACATGCGCCGTTGTTCCCGCATCATCCCTCTATGTGCGCCTTCACTCCCACATAATCCGTGTACATGTACGTGCGCCGTCACTCCTGCGTCAACCCTGTACGTGCACTGTTGCTCCCACTTCATCTGTGTACATGCGACGTCATTCCTGCTTCATCCATGTACGTGTATGTGTGCCGTCGTTCCCGCGTCATCCCTTTACGTGCACCCTCGCTCCAGCTTCATCCATGTACGTGCACCGTCGTTTCCACATCATTCGTGTATGTGTACACACGCCGTCACTCCCGCTACCTGCGCCATCGCTCCCGCTTCATCTGTGTACGTGTACAGGCGCCATCGTCCCACTTCATCCATGTACATACGCCATCGCTCCCCCGTCATCCCTGTATGTGCGCCATCACTCCCGCGTCATCCGTGTACGTCCGCCTTCTCTCCAGCGTCATCCATGTATGTCCACCGTCGCTCCCACGTCATCTGTGTACGTGCGCCTTCGCTCCCACTTCATCCATGTACATGTGCCATCACTCCTGTGTCCTCCGTGTACGTGTACATGCGCCATCGCTCCCGCTTCATCCCTGTACGTGCACCGTTGCTCCCGCATCATCCATTAATGTGCGCTGTCGCTCCCAAGTCATCTGTAAACGTGCGCCATTGCTCCCACTTCATCTGTGTATGTGTACCGTCGCTCCCTTGTCTTCCATGTATGTGTATATGCCCCGTCGCACCCGCTTCATCTGTGTATGTGCGCCGTCACTCCCATGTCATCCATGTATGTGCAGAATTGCTCACGCATCATCCGTGTACATGTACGTGCACCATTGCTCCTGCTTCATCCGTGTAGGTGTGCCGTCGCTCATGCTTCATCCAAGAACGTGCACTGTCACTCCCGCGTCATCCATGTGTGTCCAGGGTTGCTCCCTTGTCATCTGTGTACATCCGCCATTTTTCCTGCATCATCCATGTCTGTGCGCCTTTGCTCCCGCGTCATCCGTGTACATGCATGCGCCTTTGCTCCTGCATCATCCGTAAACGTACATGCACCTTTGCCCCTGCATCATCCGTGCACATGCGCCGTCTCGCCCGTGTCATCTGTGTACGTGCGCCGTCGCTCCCACTTCATCCGTGTACATGCACCATCGCTCTCTTGTCTTCTATGTACATGTATATGCACCGTCGCGCCCACTTCATCCATGTACGTGCACCGTTGCTCCCGCATCATCGGTGTATGTGTGCTGTCGCTCCTGTGTTATCCATGTACGGTCCCGCGTCTTCCGTGTACGTGTACGTGTACGTGTACNACATCCACCATGTACGTGTACGTGCGCTGTCACTCCCGCTTCATGTGTGAACATGCGCCGTCACTCCCGCTTCATCCGTGTGTTTGCGCTGTCAATCCCGCGTCATCTGTGTATGTGTATGTGCACCATCGCTCCCGCTTCATCTGTGTACATGTGCCGTCGCTCACGCTTCATCTGAGAACATGAGCTGTCACTCTCACGTCATCCATGTATGTCTTCCTTCATTCCCGCGTCATCCGTGTACGTCCGCTGTCACTCCCGTGTCATCCATGTACGTGAGCCTTTGCTCCTGCGTCATCTGTGAACGTGCGCCTTCGCTCCCACTTCATCCGTGCACATGCGCCGTCGCTCCCTTGTCTTCCATGTATGTGTATATGCGCCATCTCACCCGCTTCATTCATGTACATGCACTGTTGTGCCCGCTTCATCCGTGTACATGCGCATTTGCTCCCACGTCATCTGGGTACGTGTGTGTGTGACGTCGCTCCCACTTAATACGTGTATGTGTGCCGTTGCTTCCACTTCATCCATGTACGTGCGCCGTTGCTCCCACTTCATCTGTGTATGTGGCCGTTGCTCCCGCGTCATCCCTGGTCATGTATGTGCACTGCTGCTCCCGCTTCATCCATTTACGTGCACTGTCGCTCCAGCATTATCCACGTATGTGCGCCATCGCTCACGTGTCATCCGTATATATGCACCGTCGCAACCACTTCATCCCTGATCATGCGCCGTTGCTCCCGCTTCATCCATGTACATGCGCCTTCGCTCCCGCGTCATCTCTGTATTTGCGCTGTTGCTCCCCTGTCATCCCTGTACATGCGCCATCGTTCCCACGTCCTCCGTGTATGTGTAAATGTGCCGTCGCTCCTGTGTCATCCCTATATTGCGCCGTCGCTCCCGCATCAACTGTGTACATGTGCCGTTGCTCTGTGTCATCCCTGTACATGTATGTGCGCTGTTGCTCCCGCTCATGCATGTACGTGTGCCATCACTCTGGCGTCATTCGTGTACGTGTGCATTCGCTCCCGCATCATTCATCTACATGTGCCGTCACTCCCGCTTCCTCCGTGTACGTGGCTGTCACTCCCGGGTCATCCCTGTACGTGTATGTGCGCTGTTGCTCGTACTTCATCTGTGTACGTGCGCCATCGATCCCACATCATCCGTATATGTGTGCTGTAGCTCCTGTGTCATCTGTGTAGGTGCACCGTCGTTCCCGCATCATCCCTGTAGGTGCCCCATCACTCCTGCTTCATCCATGTCCATGTGCCTTCGCTCCCGCCTCACCCGTGTACGTGCACCATCGCTCCCACATCATCCCTGTACATGTATGTGC